>JAOVVB010181777.1:0-11225 GCA_028570985.1 Heterobranchus longifilis | reverse complement strand
GTGTTATGATCTGGGGTTGATCAGTTGCTCAGGTCGAGACTCAGCAACGTTATGGGGCAATAAAATGAAGTCAGCTGGTTTTCCCTTTTTATCATGTTACAAAATGTCAAAATAAATGTGACTGGACAGAAATAAACGTTGTGACGATGCATGAAGTTCTAAAAATAAAGTCACAGCCGTAATCAAAGCTCAATAAATATTGCATTAGAGTGGACCACTCTGGATAGATGGACGCAATTTTGTTCCAGAAACACATTTCATTCTCTAAACGCTCGTTAGCACAGAGACCTAAAACTTGATTTATATCTCCGTGGAGGGAATAAACCTCGTGATCTACTGAACAAAAATCTCTAAACTAGAAACCAGTGTCTCTAAACTAGCAACGCCGGTGTTATACCCACAGGGAACATACAGTAACCATGTCAACATATGAGCACTGAACACTACTGTACAGCATTGAAAGGATAATACACTTTTCCTACACAAACATACATAGTTTAATTAAAAGATATTTAGAATGATCTAAAATGACAAAATTATATTTTTTTTCCAATTGCTCTTCTGTCTGAATGAAGAGATACGTAAATAAAGTAGACGTTACAAAACACACGCGGAAACACACTCATCCGGGTCACCTGGGATTTAAATGGTGAACCTGCAAATCAACATGTGAATGTTTGTACCTCATGTTCAGACGACCGACAGGCAGACTGATTTACTTAAGAAGAAAGTACGTTCTTTACAGTACCTAGGTCAGCCTTTGCTTTTAAAGCTGCTAAAGCTATTTGATAAAACTATTAATCAAGTGTTATTATCTAAACCTTAATCACTTAGGAATGCATATATTTTTGTTATAAACTCTGGTTCTCCGTTTATTCCTCACAAGCATTTATTTCCCAAAGGACATCTGATGCAATATTCATTTACAAAGCCGCCAATATATAAATATTCAAAAAATATATATTGGAATTAAGTTTTATTGGTTCAATAAAGGAACTTTTCCCCCCAACTAATTAATCAATTAGTTAATTATCATGTTATATGATAATACAATAACAAATATAGTTATTCAAAGAAAATACATTTTATGAATCACTTGCAAAGTCTCCCAGAATATAAACAAGTTTTCCTGTTTTCATAAAATGTCAAATCCGTGTCAAGTACACACGTGTAAAAACACACACTTCTGATTAGGAGAAGTGACTTTAGTCATGTTTAACGCAGTACAGGAATGCAGAGCCTAGTAGTCTAGTACCGAGTTGACCTTTACTCTGGCGCTGTTCCACTACACTCCACTATATGAAAATGAACAAATAAAAAAAGAAAGCACGCCCCTTCATGGTGATATCAGTAAACCACATTCTATGGTCATTTTTTATACCGTAATCATTTCATGTTCATATTGTTCACACTTTGCAGGAAAAGGTGGAGAATCATAAGAATGGTGTGTTTATGGACGCTTCATTTGCTTTCTGTTTCCCAGAAATGCTTTATGAGCCCTGAGAGTGAAAGCAAAAGCACCAGAATATTCTTACCCTCGTTATTCCAGCCTGTTATTTGCAGCTCATTCGTCTTCCAATAGATTCACACCAGATCCCGTAATTTTTCCTGAGATCCGACTTCAAAATGACTCACGGTACGTGTTCTTAATAAAATCTACCTTCACGTTATTATGTAAGATTGTTACGATGCTGTTTAATCATTTGCCCTGTGTATGAGACTCGTGTTTGTGCAGCCATATTACATTAACTCTTCATTTACATAGTGATTAGTAATCTAAAAACTTCTTTACTTTTTTGATGTAACAATTTTTCCAGGAGTTATTAAATATTTTGTCATGAGCATTGGGAACACCATGGATTCCCACAAGACCTTTCTGGATAGTCTTAAACCTCAAATCAAACTTCGTGAAGAGTCTTCACTGGAAGGTAGTGATGTCATCTTTGGTTTTGTCCCGATTGTGTCTCGAGCTGGGACCGACATTTCAGCTGCAATGGAGAAGATTCCTGGTAAGTACAAACAGCTGGAGGAAATTACTGTAAATTATTTATTAAAAATTATTGGTATTTGAGTAATAAATGCCAATATGACAGGTACTGTATTCTTCTTCTTCTTCTTCTTCTTATTATTATTATTATTATTTTTCTTATTATAATACTCTAAAAACTGCTGGTTTAAAAAACAAACCAACTTTAACTTAACCGCTGGGTCACTATTGGACAGAAAAAGCATTGGGTTGTTTTGACCCAAGTGCTGGATTTAACCATTTAACCCAGAATTCTGGGTTATTTTATTTGACCCAATCATGAGTAAAATTTGCATCTCTTTGTTGGGTTGAATGTTAGAGTGCTGGATTATTTTATTTGACCCAACAAGTGGGTAAAATTAACATTCCTACTGGGTTGACACTTTTCATTTAATTTTTTTGTTTTGTTTTCAAAACGTCCCAAAATGTACACAATTTCACACAACGTAAATAGATTGTCACTGAATAAGAAAAGGGAAATAACAAAAATGTCAGACAGAACCATATAATCCCAAGGTGACAATTTGTTAAATATAAAATAAATGTAACAAACACTTTCTGTAAAACAATAAAAACAAGAGGCCCCTGTAAATATGCTTTGAATTGCATTTTTTTTTGTTGCATTTAATACAATTACAAGTTTTCAATACAAATCTTATAATGCTCACATGACAAACATTCCCCATCTTAATATTTTAACTAGTTATTTATTTAACTATTACTATTTCATTTCTTTCAAAATAGCATTAAAAAACAAAAACAATATGGAACACAGAGTACAGGATGCATCTCACAGCCACGATATATTATACCGTAATCATATTACACCAAAGATTGCCTGTTAAAAATACACAAAGTGAAATGAATCCGCTGTTTTAACCACTACAGAGACATCACAGCCAGCAGTAGTTTTTCAGAAGTTCTTTCCAAGGTGTGGCAGCGTTGGGTGGCAACAACAGTGTATTTAAAGATAACCAGAAATGGGCGTGGTCTATCCTGGAACATGTTTTTTTTTTTTTTTTTTTTTTCATGTGTGTGACTCTCAAGTCATTCCACAGCATCTCTATTGGGTTGAAGTCTGGGCTCTGACTCGGCTGCTCCAAAAGGTGGATTTTGTTTTACTGAAGCCGTTCTGTTGTAGACTTGCTCCGGTGTTTTGGATCATTGTCCTGTTGTCCAACTTCTACAGCGTTTTAGATGATGTTCAAAAATTCTCACATTATCCTGAAGAATTTTTTGATACACTTGAGAATTCATCTTCCCCTCTGTGACTACAAGCTGGCCACGCCCTGATGCAGCAAAATAGCCCAAATCATGATGTTTCCTCCATCATACTCTACAATTGGGATGATGTTTTCATGATGATATCCATGCACTTTTTACACCAAATGTTGTGCTTGTGTTCTTTCCAAATTGTTCAGTCTTAGTTTCATCAATGCACAAAACATTTGGCTAATTACGCTGTGGAGTGTCATTGTGCTCTTTCACAAACCTCAGGCGTGCAGCAATGTTCTTTTGGGTAAGCAGCGGGTTTCCTTTGTGGAGTCCTGCCATGGACACCCTAATTGTTCACTGTTTTACATATTGTAGACTAATGAACACAGATGTTAGCCAGTCCCAATGATGCCTTCAAATTTTTGGCTGTATTTCAGTGTTGTTTCTTTACCTCACTGATAAGTCCTCATCTTGACTGGATGCCCACTTTTTGGTAGAGTAGCCACAGTCCCAAAGTGTCTCCATTTGCCTAACTGTAGACTGGTGAATTTCTAAAGTCTTTGACATCACTTTGTAACTCTTTCTAGCCTTTTAATTGTAAATTAACAATACTTTTACACACCTGTCATATTAGCACCCCTGTACATACAGTATATATAATTTACAGTAGAAAACAGATAAAAATCCTCTGGTGTAATCCTTAAAGATGTGCACATCAGTGTTTTCTCTCTCTCTCTCTCTCTCTCTCAGAGGGTAAGCCTGTTGTTCTCGTGGTGCTCCATCACACTTTCGATCCGTGTTACATCGCTCCAGACAGCAGACACTGTGTAAACAGGGAAGGAGTGTTTGTTGTAGACTGTCTTTTTTATGAAGATCAGGGGTTACTGAGATGCCAACGCAATGATAAAGCGATCAGAGCCGTGAAGGACCACCTGAGGGAATATTCTGAGGTACTGTAGGGTCTATATTGTTAACTCTGTAATGTTAATAACTCATGGACACATTGGGTAATGTGACGTGTATTGATCCCACAAACTCTCTCTTTTACATGTACTGTACGAATTGGCCAATCAGAACGGCGAGCAGAAACCACTGGTAAGAGTCATCAACACATTTACATACATCAGATCTTGAATTTGAATAATTAAAATTTAAAAACACATGTAGTTTGCATTTCTGATTTATCATCTTAATACTTATTATTTCTTATTTAACAATAAGTCTTAAATGCCAATAGCTTTTCTTACTAAAACAATATATATATATATATCAAAATATCTATCTACCTATTGCATTTTCATACAGCAAACGTTTACTGTAAAAATTGTATAGCAATTTTTACAGTAAGTGTGAGATAAATTTAGCAAAGAAAATCTAGAAAATCTAGCAAAGAACATACAGTGGAACCTCGGATTATGATTAACGTGGTTTGCGAGTGTTCCACAAGACAAGCAAATATTTTAAATAAATTTTGACTCGAAAAACGAGCAAGTCTTGGTTTACGAGTACCGAGTATCATGTATCACACATGCGCTTCTTGTTTTGACGCTGAGTGTCACATGATCACAACTGAGCCAACGGTTTTTCACTCTCTTGCACTGCGGAATTGTGGGTAATCGTCTCTCCTGCTGGGTCTTAGTGCGCGTCTCTTACTGGTATAATCAACATCCGTGCACATGAGTACTGTTTAACACTGTGAGTTTCCATTATTTCTTATGGATAAATTCGATTTGGTTTACGAGTGTTTCGAAATACGAGCCTGCTTCCGGAACGAATTATGCTCGTAATCCAAGGTTCCACTGTATAATTTTTAAAGTACAGAAGAAAACAACCGTTCAAATAAAACAGCGGTATCAAATACTATAATTATCATTAACTGGAATACCTCAATCATGTCTTTAGTGACTAATCAAACATTTGGCTCATCAGTTTGATACAAACTCGAGATTGCTCTGAAGGCCCAGCTGGAGTCTTTCTGGTGCCAAAAGATTCCTGGATTTGACATACTCCACTACCGTCCCCCTGACATAACTGAAAATCACTGGAATCACTCTGCTTTAAGTGTAGGTAAGTGTAAGGGGTTTGTTGCTGTGACTGGTGCTGCTGTTGTTGACTCTGGGATCTAAGAGCGAACGGTGCTTTGTGATACTGACGTGTTAGAACAGTACTGGCTGGTAAACGCCGGGTGTTTGATGGTTAGTTCTGGCAAATGCTTTGAGCTTCTTGTTTGCTGTGTGTGAATCCACACATTTTACTCCTGCTGTATTTCGAGTCTAAAGAATTTCTTATTCAATGTGCCTTTGTTAATTACTTTGAACTAGCGTCAACCAAATAGTGCAGAAATTTCAATATCTAATTACATTGGAACCTTGGATTGCAAGCTTGTATATCAAACTGTGTAGGACAACTTTCACACACACACATACACGCACACACACAAGCGTGCGTTTGTGTGTGCGCGTGTGTGAGAAACTCGTCTTACACACACATACAAACACAAAATTAAAGATGTTTTACGTGCGCACACACACACATACACACACACACACACAGTCACAGTGTTATAGTAAACAGTACACGTGTGCACGGATGTTGAATATACGATTGACACACGAGCACCGAGACTGAGCATGGAAGGCGATTACCCACAATTCCGCAGCACGCGCGAGAGAAGAACCATTGGCTCAGTTGTGATCACGTACAACTCTGTGCCAAAACATGAAGCGCATGCGTGCCACATGATACTTGATGATAGTTGGTACTCGTGTATCAAGACTCGCTCGTTTATTAAGTCAAAATTTATTACAAAGTTTTGCTTGTCTTGTGGAGCGCTCGCAAACCGGGTCACTAGCAATCCGATGTTCCACTGCAGTTTCCATTAGATTTACACTTTCCCCATGCTATCCAAATAACATTCCAACTGGCTACGTTGAAGTTATAAACATACCCTAAACTATCCATTCATCCATCCATCCATCCATCTAAAGTCTAAACTGCTTATGTCCTGTGTAGGGTTGTGGGGAACCTAGAGTCTAATCTCAGGGTGCTTACACGAGGTACAACCTGAATGGTGTGCCAACCCATTGCAGGGCACAAGAACACACACACACTCATGATTATGCTACTTGAGATAAAATGAACACTTGACGAGCACCACTAATTACCAACAGAGGTTCATTTTTGACATCAAAACTGCTAACACGTCCCAGCATGACTGTATTATCCCTGTGCATGAAGTCAGTTCAGTGACGACAAGGATCGCTAAATTTGGAAGAAATCGAGCGACCGTTACACAGCCCTGACCCTAACCCGACTGACCACCGCTGGGACGAACTGGAAAACACGCCAGACACACAAACCAGTGGTTTCCAGGACACAGGTTTCAAACGCAAGCTTATTCAAAATACACACTGACGTGTCGCCTCTATCCTACTCAGAAAAGATTAACGCGTCTACATAAACAAACTATACGGCATATAAATATAATACGTCATACAAATTACATATTACTTGGCACATGACACGATTATGTTTATGGGTGTGTGTGTGTGTGTGTGAGAGAGACAGATTGTGTGGGTGGATATGAATTTGACAACTTACTTTGTCTGTCAGAAGGGGCTTAATCTCGGTCAGCTGCACATCCTGTAACTCATCCATCCTTGAAATGAACAGCTGTCAATAGTTCTGAGAAACAGAGGAGAAGAAATAGATTGGGGGGAGAGAGAGAGAGAGGGAGAGGGAGAGAGAGAGAAGGATAATTTGTCAATGACATCATGAAATAGAAAAAAAAAATGAAATAAATTCTCTTAGCAATCCAAGCACGAAAGAATGTTTTTCAAAAAATCAGAGTCTCAAAGAAAGGTTCACCTCGAGACAGCAGCTGAACTGCGTATGAACTTCAATAATGAGTCTGAATCGCCCTCGCTGCTCACAGTAACAATGCTCACGTGGGCCTGTGGTTACTAATAATCCTGACCTTCTGAATGTCATTAAAGGCCTGTCAGTATCAAGTCTTCTCCTAACCAGTGAACGATGACATCATGCTCTCTCTACAGCCACAAGCACAGCATGAAATCTGTCTGAACACAAGTCGACATGCTTCAAACCGACTCCTAATAAGAATCACATTCGTATAAAGCTTTGACAAAAGCAGCTGAGAAGGAGTATATCTTATAGTATATATCTTTTTTTTTTATCTCTTCTCCTGTCATATTGTCTATCATATGCTGCTGCTAAGATCAGACAATGAGTCACTGCAGAGAAAGAAAGAAATATAAAAAAAAAAACACACATCTCTCACATCAGCTATAAAGGTGTGTGGGTGAAAGTAAAAGAACTTGTGTTGTGTGTGTGTATGAGCTTTCGTTGCTACTCCTGTTCACCCATGGACAGCAAAAAAAGAGCAACAAGCTGCCTCAAGCTCTTCTCCTCTCCTCCTTTTATTCTCCAGTGATAATGATTCCTCAGTTTTATCCTCCTCCATGCATGATTAGCTGCACAGGCAGGGCTTTACCAGTGAGGGAATAGCTGCAGTGGAAGCAGATTTACTGTAGACTATTCGCTGTGGAACTTTCAAAGTTGAAAAAAAAAAATACAAGAAAACAAAATGCTTTAATATAAAGGTGACATTAACAAAAACGTTAATGAAGATCTATTTTTTTCCTGACTACTACCTGTTCATCTGTTTTGTTTAATGTCGTTTAGGGACGATGCTCATTTCAGCTTAATGATAATGAAAAAAAAAAAAAACATGCAAGAAACAAACTGCTTTCTACGAGACAGGCTTAAGGACATTGTGTGCTCGCAGTGTGGAAGGGATTTAATCCTCATTACACGTGTCTTTTTCTTAATTCCAGGATCATGCCTATAATTATGCCTATTAGCGTCACGCTGTCGTTCCACAGCTGCAGGCCTGAGAATCTTCCTCGATAAACAAGAACCGGGGCTTGTCTGACTGAACAGGCGGTAAAATGCACACATGCATAAACGCATCCCTGAGGAATTATAAGAGTGTCATGAGTCTTTCCTTTTTTTTTTTTTTTTAAACCCGCATCGCCTAGCAGTTGTTTTTCGTGTAGCCAGGAGCAAAACCTGCTGCATAAAGTCGCTTTAAATCAAGGCCATGAAAACTGTTCTATGGCCACAGCTTTATTTAACACTGAAATAGACCACAGAATTTTTCTGCAAACTCCAGTTATTTCAGTCCTCCACCTCCTAATGAGCCATTTCAGTGTCTATGGAAGTGAGCTACTCCTGAGCCACGCCCCATCAGAGAAAAGCAAAGCTGAGCAACAAGCCAGAGGAGGGTATCTTCTTATATGAGGTCACAATAGGGGAAAAAATCAGAATAGGTTTGTTTAAGCCACAGCCAACACAAAAAAAATGCAAAAAACATTGATTGTTTTTTTTTTTTTTAGTTTATTCTTCCAATGTTTTCTTTCAAAGTAAATTTTTCACAACAGGTCCCCTTTATTATTTGTGCAGTAGAGTGTTAATGAAGACTGAAAACTGACTGACTGGGTCACTGCACCTGAGAATATTTGCTCTGTATCAGTGATATGTGATAAAGAGGAGGCGGAGTTTGGAAAAGGTCAGAGATATTTCATTTGGCCATTTAGTTTTTGTTTTGTTTTGTTAGTTGTCAACATTCATTGCCTAAGTTTGGCTAATTTTAAATAGCCAGCCAGCTAAAGTACATCAACATGTGTTAGTTAGAACACTGGACGAGTTTCAAAAGCTGCCAAGATTAAAAAAGAACGAAAAAAAAAAGGAAATACTTAGTGACTGCAGGAGAGGAGAGAGTCCATCACAGGAATAAAGATCACTGCATGCCTTTAAATTTTTAAAATTATTTTTATATTTGAGAGACGGTCGCCACTGGTGACTGTCTGGATAAAAACTAGTCATAACATAAAAAAAATTTGGCACACTGCTGACCTTAATCATCATATTAAAGATATATCCAGATTGTGTCATCTGTTTGTTAACATGACAATGTCACAAGTATCAGACTGAGTGCTCAGTCCCGGTATCATTACTGAGGCCTACCTTAGAAATATACTACATTATGAGCTTATCATATAGCGCTATACAAATAAAATTGAATTGAATTGTTCACACGCTTGCCTGAATATCATGCGTGTTACTGAAGAAGTCTAGTAGGGGTCACACCGGAGAATTCAATCAGATGTTTTGACATGCATATTCGTGACTGTGCAGCAGCAGAGACACGTCAGCGTACAGGTGGGGGCAAGTGTGGACCGTGTTTCGTCTCAAAACTCTTAGCCATTTGTTACGTGCACTGCACCTACAGTTTACATGCATATTTCGTCATGTTCAATTCTGAGGATGTGCCCAAGCCACGCACCACATGGACACAGGATACACGGGGCAGCCTTCACACGTGCGTGTTCACGTAGATAAAAGCGAGGAACATCATTCCTCAGTGGCAAGGAAAAACTCCCTGAGATGGCAAGGAAGAAACCTTGAGGAACCAGATCGTGATGGGAAGTTCGAATCATTTTAGTGACTCGGTTCTTTGAATCTCGTTCATCAAAATGAACAAATCTTTTTTTGAGTCATTTCATTCTTTTGATCAGAAATAAACAGAATGAGCAGCTCACCTCAGCTCACATCTTCCAGTCTGAGTCGTTCGTTCTTTTAAATCTATTGCACCGCACAGCGTCTATGGGGGTCACGTGACAAAGGAACGAACGACTCGGGACTTTAAAACCTTATTGCTGAGAATCGTTCACTACTGTTTCCTGTGTACTGCACTGCATAGTGTCTATGGGAGTCACGTGTCAAAAGAACGAACAACTCAGGACCGAAAAGACTCAAAGGTAACGACTCAATTCTGTTTCCTGTATAAAACATACGGAGGTTTTGCGATGCTTTGCGCATGCGCGCCCAAAAGAAAATGAACGAATCCCTCTCCGAGATACTCGTTCATCTGAGTCATGTTAAAGATTCGTTCAAAAAGAACAAAACGTTCATGAACGACCCACCACTATTGGGTAGTATGGAAAGACTGCTGGCTGGAAGATTCAAACTTTACCACCAACAGCTTCACTGTAAAAAAATAAAAATAAAAATAATAATAAGTCTCAACTAAAAAAAGTTTAGTTACAAGTTGCACAGCTTTTTTAAGTTTACTTAACTTTTAGAGAAATTTGCTGGCCAAACAAAATATTTCACATTGCTTTTTATGTACGCAGCTCAAAATCTTAAGTTGAAACTTGTTATTCAAATATTTAAGTCAGCTCAAGTAGTGTTGGTTGTGGGCCCAATTAATTATATTTCTCTTGGGTTGACTTAGCCCAAATTTTCATCTACTCAAAAAAGTAATTTGTCTCCCATTGAAGTCCATTGATGTAATTGGTTCAAGTGATTGTTTTTCTATAAAACAAGTTGCGCTAACAATTCCCCAACAATTAAAACACACAAACATTAATTAAAATAAGCTTTATTCTTCTAAAACTAGTCAAAGTTAAAATAATGATCTGCATAAAAACAGGATAATACAAGTTCTGTTTTGTTTAAAGGTCAGTAAAATACCTGGATAACATGAGATATCAGTATCTTATTGATCCTTTTATATTCCAATGACATAACCATTTTTATAACCAACAAAATAGAACATATTTTATGCAGATTACTGTTTTAACTTTGACTAGATTTGGACAAATTAAGTTTTTTAAAGTAATATTTGTGTGGTTTAATCCCCCCTGTGAAGACCTTGTGATCTCCTTGGACAACAATCAGATCACTCCTTCAGCCACTGACTCCAAGGTAACTGTCATATTCCCTACACATTGCTAACCTTACTCAATCCTGTTGATTTCTTCTATACAACATAAGAAGAATTCGCCCATTTCTTCATCACAGGCTACCCATGTATACTCAGCAAAAAAGAAACATCCTCTGACTTTCAACTGTTTTTACTTTCAGTAAACTTAATGTGTAAATATTTGTATGAACACTA
>JAOVVB010181766.1:0-11225 GCA_028570985.1 Heterobranchus longifilis | reverse complement strand
GTGGCTCTTTGTCGCCCTCTGCTGGCCCTATTGAAGCACTGACACTAATGGAAGTCATAACACTGTGATCCTCTCAATTAGATGAATAATTTGATATTACGGTACATGACGTCAGTCCCACGACACTACGAGACATTTTTTTATCGCGGTATCGCAATATTCGATATATCGTTACATCCCTAGTGTATAACATAATGTGAACTAGGCGTTGGCTGACTAAGCCATACTATTGTCCAGTCTCAGGATCAACACATCATTGAGACAGGAAGGTAGTAACGATGAGGATAGATGTGATTTATCTAACTGATGTAGAGGTCAGATGGATGGTGGATACAGTAACAGAAACACACAGCAGTGTATGAAACCTTGGTGTTTGTCCTCTGAAGCTGAACCATTCTTTAGAAACCTTTTAATGCAGTGTAGTGTTAAATGGATATCCAGCTGAGTCACAACTGACGTGACATAATGCCTAATTAAATAGCTATACAGTTATTTTTACCAAGGCATCTGAAATTATGTCACTGATTGCCTGTGCAGCTGCTTTTGTGATGTAGTTACTTTTTCATTTGGTGTTTTTGTTATTTTGTCCACCATCTCTCTCTCGAGTCTTAACAAACAATAAGGGCAGCTGCCTGTGACATCAATTGATCCAGCAAATAGTAAAAAAGTTGAAGTCCATAGGTACTTTTTGGCATAAAAAAATAATATTGTTTTCTCCATCTCTTGTCACTAAATGCACTGAAATGCATCAGCATGTGCTGAAAAAAAAATAGCAATATCAGTTTAGTTTATGGATTGGATCCCCATTAGCTGACGCCTTGGCAACCGCTAATCCTCCTGGAGTGTAAACAAAAAAAAAAGGACACATAGCAAGACATAGCACATGTAACACATGACACAAAACACACAGTCAAATACACACAATACACATTACAATCTGGCCATTCATCCACAACCACCATAAATATACACCACATACAGTATACATACATCAATATACACCCAGTGCAAAGTTAGAGAAAGGCTGTTTTTTTTTCAGCAAGAGTATCTGTCGGTGATGATCATTTTTACTTCATAATTAGAACTAAAATTGCAGTTTGCTAAAGTAAAATTCAGAGCAAACAAAGTTTGGCTTTTTTGTTTGTTACAGTCTCTACATAATGTCCATTTTTACCATCCACGTCTGCTGTTCCTTTAAATGTCAGGATTACCTGCGGGATTATCCCCACTCAAGTCAGTGGACGGTATCTTCATCTAATTATATGTTGCTTTAAATATTGCAAGAAAGATTGTGAAACATAATGAGCACATAGCCCTGTTGTATTTTAGTGGGCGTGCTCCCTGTAATCCATTACTCCTTTTGAAAAATGCAGAATTTTGGGGGCAAAGTATAAAACAAAACAAACACACAGTACTGCAAAAACCGAATGCAAAATCAACGATCTATGCAAATTTTAAAACTTTGGAAATATCTTGTAATGGTGCAAAATAGTTGTCATTTTACTGCAGAATGTTATTGGAATATTACCGCTTTAAGGCTGTGTGGACACATTTTGGGAACGCTGCACTTTTAGACACATTGGAGTTACATAATCCTTTGAGACATTTGCAATGTTTGCTATTATAACATTTAGGGCTGTCCTCAATTAAAGACATTCTTGGTCCGCTAACACTCGTACGATAATTGATTAGTTGATTTAAAACGACAGAGTTTCTCCACAAACAATCATGCAAAAGCGCCACTTTAAAGCTGGTGTTCACCAGAGACGTGCTCCTACGTTTCTTGGAAATAAGTCACTCAGCATGAAAACAAAACATTAAAAAATGACTAATCGACTAAAGAAATCATCGTCAACTAAGACATAAACGACCAATTACTTGACTAAGAGGGGGCAGCCCTAGTAACATTCTCATATTGATCACCATTAATTCGTTGCAGTGAAAATTCCCATGTGATATTAGCCTTGATCTAATTAATGATTGTGAGGAGGATACGTGTCGGAGAATAGGCTTATGTGTGGTTAGCAATAGACCATTCCATAGGCTACTACGAGCATATTTTTGTTTTGAGGCAGAAAATTTAGCAGAGGAGTCGGTGTGTACATAAAAGTCAAAACGTCTTAATATAATGTATAGTTTACTTGTGTTTTATCCAACATTCGCTTGCTAGATTCCCAGCTTACACACATGAATAGTAAATCAGGAAAAAAATGTAATGAGACTTGGTATTGATATTGCACACTCTCCGCTGAATGTCACTGACCATTGTCTGACTTAGTTGCCCTTCAACTTTCTACCCGTTTTACTTGTCTATATATTGGAATGGTCAATAGAGTATTTTTTATAATAGTTTTCTTTTGATATTTTTCTCAATTTTTATAAGTGATTTTCCTAAAAAACAAATACCAGGAATGATTGGTACTTCCATTTTGACTGTGTACCAGGGCCATATCAGCGACGCCTCTCTGACCAGCAGCGCTGATGTCAGACGTCTGTCTGACATCAGCGCTGCTGTTCTGAGATCTGAGCTGATTTTTCTTTTACTTTCTAGTACCAAGACCAAACTTGCAACATTTGTGAAAACTTTGATAATGTTTTGAAATGTTTTAGTCGGTGCTTGTTTAGGATTATTACCCGTAGACTGTGTTGTGTTATTTTGTGTTCTGGTTTCTTACCTAATTTACTGTTACATTGATGTGGAATGTAAAATGTTGTGATGTAGTACAAAATAATAGCTGGACTAGAGGCTAAATAAACAGTGCTTAAACTTTTCAAGGTCTTCTTGGGCATCTTTTACGTCTTTATTTATTATTTATTTTAGTTTTGGGCTCAGTGATACTGATGAGATCAGATCAGACTTTATTTCAGGTGTTGCAGCAGCACAAAGATGCATACAACGCATTCTCATAAACGGCTCATATAATGAATATGAGAATCTATGCATAACGTAGATATAATATGTGTCCCGTGTTCCGTTTTAATTACCGGTTGTATGATACGCACGTCATCAACGTCACGATTAACTTTGTGAAACGGGATTCATTCGGCAGGTTTAGGCAACAAAAATAATTGGTATGGTTAGTAAAAAAAAAAAATGCAGGGATTGCATTAAAATCCCTACTTCCGTGTTCCGTTTTAAATACATGTGCTGGTCGCGTGATCCACACGGACTCGAACTCGAACTTGCGTGTAATTGTGGCTGCTCTTAACACGGAGGACCTCACCGGTGCAACACAATCAGTGAAATTTGCCGTCCTCTTTGCTGTTTTTTATTTCATTTAAACGTCCAAAAACAGAAATCAAACACCCGAATAAAAAGTTGCAACAAAGCCTGACTGCTGGTTCCTGGTTCCAGGACATGAAATAAAATGCTTAGTGGAGTTTACATGCAATTTTGAGACCGCTACTGTATGTGCGATGTGCAACGTGGCACGCACTGCACAGCCTACAGTACAGCAGAGCGACACGCCACAAGGTACAGTAGTCATGGCGTGCTGTTCCCAGCTGCACTGCTGTAGTCAGCCCTTTGGCTTCTCCGCTCTCCGCTGCCAAAACCTCCAGCGAGCTGCTCGGCTCCAAGTGGGAACACTGGTCTGGCTGAAAGACGGATCACAGCGGCCAAAGTATGATAAGCCACGGAGCAGCGTCTCTCTCCTCCACCGTCCTTACAGAGGTCTTGGCGTGGTTAATAAAAGCCGGTGATTAATTAGTGGCGATTAATGTCGGGGAGTGGGTGTGTTAACTGCTGGTGATTGAGGAGTTTATTGAGCTTGTTTTACTGTTGCACTCGCTGGAAGTAGTTTTGGGTGACAGCGTCAGCTAGATGGCTAAAATGTGGATGTAAAGTAAATGGGAGGTGGAGGTTTCCATGTAACACTGAACTTTCAGCACAACAAACTTCTGAATCCAATAAAAAACATTTATTGCCCTTAGAGGACCTAATTAGCACTAGCTGCTCACATTATTGTACCTGTGAGGAAACTGATACTGTACCAACACTGAATTTTAAATGAAACAAGCAAGCAGTTTTTTCGTAATACTCAGCATTTTGACAGCATGATAGCTCATTTTGCTCATACTGTAAGGAGAAGAAATATTGATAATTGATATGTAGATTGACAGTGACATACACCAGTCAGCAGTTAGCTGATATATTTTTGGAAGAAGGGCATCATTTTGTTTTGTATTGCAGTAGGGTTGAGTATCGTTTGGGTTTTTTCCAAAACTATACTTTTAAAACAGTATCGGTGCCTACATGGGGCCTGAACCGATACAACGGTCGACAACATTTAAGAACAACTTGGTAATTGCTCAGGCAAATTTTAACTTGAAATTGAACAATATATTAACTGTTAACAGTAGGGGTGTCACAACTCCCAATCCACGAATCGATTTGTCTTTCGATTTTAGGGTCACGAGTCAATTACATTTTCAATTTCGATTTCGCACTGACTGCTGTGCCATTGTTAGACTTTAGAGTCTTGATTCATAAAGATCAACAGATTGTTGGTTTTATGCCCTGACAACTGTCATTTACATTTTCAAGTTCTTCTTTAAAAAGATAGGCTACATGGTATCAAGTGTGATATGATCGCCATCTTTTTGGGAATGTACCACAATAAGGCCACATGGTTAAAATAATTTAAGAACAATAACATATTTCACCAGTCAATTGGGAAGAAACTGTTAAACAACAAAAATAAGAGCCGGCAGACGGGTATTTTACAACAACTTGAGTTTCTCAGAGTTTACGATGTGCACCTGAATGCACCATGAAGTCCCGTTGGCACCCACATGCTTTGCCGTTCATTGTTTACATAATTCACAGGGAAGGCAAAATGTTGCCACACTGATGACTTCAGGGAAGCACAAGGATTTTCCAGTTCTGTTGTTTCATCTCTGGTAGAGGCCATGGTGCCAGAGTGCAGCTGCAGGCTACCGCCACCTGCTGACTGTTGCACATCCTGGTGTTGGAATCCTTTCGAGTGAAATACAGCCGCACTTTAGACTGTTAGACAGCTTCATGCATTTTCACCATGTTTAAGCTAGCTTCTAGCTAACGGTAGTTAGTGTAATGTTAACTACATTAACATGCAGTGATGCTTCTGTTGCCTGTAATGTCCGTTTCGGAGCAGAGGGCAGCGCAAGGAACCACTGCCATATTGGCATCGGGTTTCGGTACCCAACCCTAGTAATTAATTGGTAACAAGTGACATCTCTGTCCCACTGATATCAATTTCAGTCGACATGGAAGTTGCGGTTGCTGTTGATAGGAGCAGTAAAGTTCATATTTCGCTGAAACTTCTCTGAATTTGTTTCAACAACACACTGGGGACTTTTCACACCTGAAAGTCCGAACCAAAGTCCACATTTATGTTACATTATATACATTTGATCCAGTTTTTCTTTCACATTGCAATGGCACGAGCGCGCTAAAGAACACATGTGACATACCTGCGTCCGTCTCCCGATACTTGATATTGATTGATTTTGTAGACGGGCTGTCCTGTCCTCTCGTATCCTTACTTTCTCATCCTCTTGGAAAAATTATTTTACTTTTCTCCAACTGTCTCTTTATAAAGTCAGTGGACCAAATGTCAATTAAACATTTGGTCTGCTCCTCTTCCCATGTGCTACTGCAGCTCATTTTGTTCTGTTCCGTTGTTTTTCCTTTTTCCGGTTCTGACTGTTAACCAGCTGGATTAAAGGAGCTACTCTTAAAACATGATACTGGCCTGCCAGAACTTCCGCTAATTGGTCCAAAAGTCTGAACCGTCCAAAAAATGCTTTCACACTAGAAACAAACCGAACCGTGGTTCAATTTGGTCCGGACCGAGACCACCTCACACCTGCAGCTTTGGTTCGGATCAAACTGAAAAGTCTGAAAGTCCGGACCAAACGAGGTAGGTGTGAAAGCACCCATAATTCCATGTTCAGATAGCTGTTTTTTGCCGTGTGTGACCTTGCCATGGCCACATCACATTCCTCGCCGTTATTTGTCCCATAAGTGGAGGGAGGGATTCAGCCAGATTACATTAGCAGATCCCTGTCTGATTTTTTTTTTTTCTCTCTCTCTCCTTCTAATTAATTTTCTGTCCTGAAAGCTACGGGTCTCAGCCAGACGGGGCCAGCCCTCTCTCCCTTCCAAGCCCTACAGAACACATAACAAGACTCTCCTCCTTTGGTTACCTCAGGTGACGATTTACTGCTAAGACCACACAGAGACGACACACACACACACACACACACACACACACAAAACAAGCCTTAACCCCCCCTTCCCTTGACAACCCGTGAAAGCCCATTTTAATCAGTGAAGGAACTGTCTGCCTGGAGTGGCCTCAACACCTAATACCTCAGACAGGTTCATCTTGTTACCGAGCAAATAAATCCCGCTCACAGACACGCTGAGTTCAGACATGGCTTTAGGAGGCCTGAGGGTGGTTTCCTTTAGGAGCGCTGTGACTGTAATGAAAGTGTACAGAGGCCCACTCCACCATCCCTGCTTTTGTAATATAGCCATGAATACAAATGGCCCCGCTAATTCACTCGAACTCCTAACAACTCTCATTTCCCCTCCTGCCAGAGGTCATTTGGTGCTCTATCGCTCTTGCAGCTCCTTTCCTCATTCCATCTGCCTCCCGTGGGACTCTTCTCCAAATCCTCAACACAATCACCGTTAAGCAACTAAACATTCTCTAATTGCTTCGCTAGTGCCTAAGCTACACTCTCTCCCGGTCGGATTTTAGAGGCGTGCGTCCTCTGTTTTCTACGTGACCTTCGCTGCGTTCAGCTGCGTGGTGTGGAGATGAACCCTGGAGTGCGATTGCAGCTGGAGGCGATCCAGAGCTTTGGCAGCCCTGACCGGGCCACCGCCCAGGATCTGAGCCACTGCCAGCTCGCTCTCGGAGCCACCGGGCCCGGAGCCACAGCCGCAACCACAGGGAGTCCTAGATCCAGGCCAGGGGACCGCAGCGTGATGCTAGGCTACAGGGAGTCAGTGTACACACAGAGGATGGAGAGGTCTGCAGGGTCCTTTGGACAGGCCCAGATAAAAACACAATCAAAGAACTGTATGATTCTTTGGTAACACTTTACTTAAAGGTCATATCTATAATGCATTATAAGCACATTCATAAGACATTATAATGCACTCATACGGCTTTATACTTTATACTTATAACAAGGTTTATAATGTATTATAAGTTCAACATTCATAATGTTTTATATCTTCATGCCAAAGTGACAACAACCCTTTGAAACAAGAATCAGAGTCCTTGGTTACAGTGTGTAAATGTGAAGTTGTGTGTACTTTTTTGTCTTAAAATTTACTTGCAGCCAGCAAATACTGCTCAAAAGTCCTCATAATTGTTTTATAGTATCATAAAGTGATTGATATCTTTATTTCTGTGTCATGCACACAAAGTGCCCAACCCTCACACCAACAGTTCCGTTGCAGTGTTAGCTGAAAACAAATCATTACATTTAATATCATTACAAAATTAAAATTTGTTCTACAGCTCGGTCTTAAACAAAATATTATGCTTTCTCTCTCAAGCTTGGCAAATAAAATCTGCTACAAAAAATAATGTCACTGTCACTTTGGCATGGAGGTATAAAACATTATGAATGCTGAACTTATAATACATTAAGTCCACCACTTATAATACTATAAACGTTGTTATAACTTGCCATGCACGATTATAAACATTCATAAAGAGTTTTATAAAACCTTATAAATGCTTTACAATGTCTTATGAATGAGCTTATAATGCCTTTAAGACATGGCCTTTAAGTGTTACCAATTTTTCTTTTAGTAGAACTTCATAACCTTCAAAAAGTAAAGAATTCTTCAAAACGTGATCGTACAACACAACAGTATTGCTTTATCTGTTACATTTACATACATTCACATACATTTACAAGTTTTCAACTTTATTCCATTTTTCAGTTGAAGAGTGCTTTTCCAAAACTCACTCTGTCCACCTTTTTGATCAGACTTTTCTCAAACATTTCAATTTGTTCCCTACCGTCAGCCAAGTGGATCTCAATCCACCAATTAAAATAAACAGAAATGTTGATTTTCACAAAATTGGATTAAGCGTACAGAGGGGGGTTTGAAAACTCTCCAGTTGTTTCTGATTGATGATGTTTATCATTTAACTAAAGCATACCAAGTTTTCATTAGCCGAGCGCCAAAGTAAGAATTAAAGTAAAGCCCAAAGGTAATGTCTTTGTTTAATGTTTGACTAAACATGTTCTTACGTACAAGTACGAGTGCTCGGCTACACTGCTGCCAAAAGGCAATCCTTCTCATATGTGAATGATCAATTTCATTTGCTTTGGATTTGCAACTGTTATTATATTATTATGTTGCACAAGGCACATTTTTAATAGAATAATACTGCAGCTTTGTTGGCCTTAAAGACAAAGTAAAGTTAAAACAGAGAACTGATTGAGAGCTCTGTGGAAGTTTACTGACATTATACTGAAGACGTTTTCACCATTGAAGTACTTGTCATTTCTTAAAGAACTTTTACCATAATAACTCTTTAAAATAGTTAGACAGTTTGGGAAATATTTGCTTTCTTTCCGAGAGTTAGATGAGAAGATTGATATCCCTCTCATGTGGATTAGCTTCGCTTAGCATTCGAAGCTAAGCTAATTAAGCACATTATATCTTGTTTCTTTAATCTGTACACAGACAGAAATTTTAAATTTACATTTAGTGGTTTAAAAGGGAGTTACATGGTGTAAACAACACTATCTATCGGCAACCTAATGCTGCATTCATGCAATGTCGGCAAAACAACAAGGAAAACTCTTGTTGTTCCAACTTGGGGGTGTACACAAATTATTCCAAGATGGTTCCCCCCACTTGTTAGCCTTGAAGTCATATAATCAACATACTTATGCCAGTTAGCTTTTGTTTGCCAAGAAATAGTTGCACGTAACTCCCCTTTACACAACTGTTTAGAGGTGTTGCTTTTGCTAGGCCAGCTGTTTCCAGGTTTTATTATACATCCATGGTTTACAGTCTTTATGCTAAGCTAGCTATTCACCTCCCGGCTATACAGCTCCATACTTAACCGGTGGTGGTGGAGGGAGTATTCAGATCCTGTACTTCAGTAAAAGTACTAATACCACACTGTAAAAATACTCTGTTACAAGTGAAAGTCCTGAATTAAAAATGTTAAGTCAAAGTATGTAAGTATAATCAGGAAAATATACTAAAAGTATTAAAATTAAAAGTATAATGAAGAAAAATGTTCCCTGTGACTGTTATATGATATTATTATATTATTGTTAGTCATGTGTTAATGTAAAAACAGGATTTTACTGCTGTAGTTGTGGAGCTGGAGCTCATTTTGAACATTTTGTATAAAACTGTAATTATTATTATCATTATGGATTGATTGTTTGGTTTGAAAAGTTAGTGAAAATAGTGAGAAATGTTTCACAATTACCCAAAGTGACACCTTTATTTGTTTTGTCCGCCCAACAGTACAAAAGCCTAAAAGAAATACTGAAAAGAAATCATTAAAAAGCAGCAAATCGTCAATTTTTTTATTTTTTCATGAAATGTTTTTGCATGACAAATGACAATAATTAAAATAGTTACCAATTTTTTTTTTTTTCAATTACAAGCTTTTCATATGTTTTGTATGCATTTATTTTGTAAAGTAATTCGATCTGCCAGGTAAATGTAGTGAAGTAAAAGTATAATATTTACCTCTGAACTGTAGTGAAGTAGAAGTATAAAGTAGCACGAAAAGAAAAGTAAAGTACAAGTACCTCAAATTTGTACTTGAGTAAATGTACTTACTTACTTAGTTACATTCCATTTTTTTTTTGGTGTACGCCCACACAACAGTTTTGTGGCCCTGTGTAGAGTTGTCTCCCCCTCGTCGCAGGAAAGCACAGATTTTCCTCTCTAAGGTGCATTTCCCTCCGATGACGGAGAGCCAGTTTGGCACAATGCACCATTGTGTACGAGTGCCGCGCTGATCCTCGGTATGTACTGTTTGACATTTGTGGCATTCCCGCCAAGTTCTATCCCGATTATCCTTATCATTGAGAGACAGACTGATGGGAGGAAGATAAGGCCCTTACCCCCCTTATAGCCGGGCACAGGGCCGGGAGAAAGACAAATGTTCCCCGCAGTTCAGACGTCCCTGTGGAGCCTATTAGAAGGTCAGAGATTCTGTATGATAAATGGATCTGGAGAACAAAATGGCAGCATATTGTCTTGGGTTTGAATAGTTTTATGCTCTAGGAATGCTGTTGGCACTGCTGTACAGTATTTTATATAATGGACTTGTACAACTGGCTTGCAGTGTATTCATAACCAGACACATATAGAGAGAGGTGAACTTCTTTCTGGCTTGTTGATCGGCGCTTTGATCATTACCTGCCTTTCGCTACCACTCTTGGCTTTTACATATTTTAAAGATTTGTTTTGGCCATTGGGAGCAGTGAAAACAAGCTGAAATGTTATGTGGTGCAACATTAGCATTCACTTCATGTTTCTGGTCACCTAATTCATTTAATTCCAGTACTCACTCTCCTTTTAGCTCTGTTTTGGTCTCCACCGACTCCTGACTCTTCAGCTGCTAAATGCTCTACTGTGCTCACTAGACAGTTGTTTACTGTGGCTGTCATTTGCTGCTGGGCAGGTGGCGTACAGTGGGTTTATCAGAGCTTTTTCACGAAAAAACAACTGGCTAAACAACTGGTGAAAGCTGTGAGACTCAACCAGTTGTGGGCCGTAAAAACCAAACCAATGAAAGTAAAGTAAGCATTGTAGCACGGGTAGTACATGCAGCAAAACAGCAACGTTTCCCTTAAGTATTTTAATGTTTTGAGCCCATGACTCACACATACAGCAAGCACAGTTATGCAGTCACTTTCAGCATTAATTAAATTAATTTAAACAAGTCAAAAGTCAGTCGGTAGTGTGAAATAATTCAGCATTTTATGAGTAAAGTTTCACCAGTTGAAGCATATTTTTAGAAATAGGTAATCTGGCTGGGTACGTAAGCTGTGTCGGCATAAAGCCTTTATACTCCCGCCGGGAGGAGACCCGGGCCTATAACTATTGAATATCTTTGCCCCGGCCGAGGAAGTCCTTCTTTCTTTCCGTGTGGTTCTCAAAGTCTCTTCTCTGCAGTCGGGGCGTAGCGCCGCCCGAGACGATTGTGATTGGTTTAAAGAAATATAAACAG
>JAOVVB010181746.1:0-11226 GCA_028570985.1 Heterobranchus longifilis | reverse complement strand
GGCAGACCTTGCACAAAGCCTCAGGTTTCATGTGGGAAGGTTTACCATGCACATTGTTTCTCTCTTCACCTGGCATTATACAAAAGCTGACACTGTAGAGACTGATATGAGGAAAGGTATAGGCCAAGGATTTTCATGGTATATATGTTCAGGATTATAAAGAAAGGGAAGCACAACAGCAGCCCGTTGCACCAGCTATTGTATGCGCAAACTCCACACTTAACGATGCATGGATGCAGACTGTTCTCATTCCGTCAGTCCTGACCCTCAGCCTCTGATACCGATGCACGAGACACCCTTTACCGTCTGTATGAGATGCACCAGGCTTTCAACTAACTCCAGCACTGTGTTGGATCCCCGGTCTGGGAAGGGCGGAGTTTGCGACCATCCTCCCCGTCCACCCTAAACAGATTTCTCGCTCCAAATACAATGTTACATGACTTCCTGCTTTCCTCCCGCAATAATATCTGTGAACACTAGAGGGCGCCGCCTGACAATAAAACGTCAAACGTGCGTCGCAATTACTGCTTGTACAGACGACAAGTGATGTCGTTTTTCAGTCTCCCAAAAACTGTAGAAGTGAGCAGTCAGAGGCATCATCCCTGAAGGTCCTAGAGCAGCATGTGAGATTTTATGTGCGACAGTTCCACCACACTTCCATTGTGGTGGGGTCAGTGTGCTACATTTGCCTTCATGTGGTATCTAAGGTATCTAAGCTCTTTTATGTTTCACAGACATAAATACACAAGTCATAGCCATCATCTTTTATGCATTAAAAAGCTTTGGATTGGGTTTCTTTGTGCCACACAGAACTTGCTGTTTCGCTCTCAATAGGAAATCCTGTAAGCGCTGGCATTTTTCCCTTCCATGTCGCTCTATTGACACTGAAAGCCAGACATGTGACATGTGTTGAAATAGACAAACAGGGATTGTTTGTGTAAATATGGTGGCATCAGCCTCTGAGCTTGGCAGACTTTCTGCAATAAACAAGGTGAAACAGAGCAGGCAGAGTGAACTACGGGGATCAGATGCCACTGGGCTGGCAGCAAAAGGACCCACAGACATGGTTTGGTCAACACACATCACATCTGTCTCACCAAAGCATTTTCTTCGTTCTACCTATTCAAGGTTCAACTTTACTTTCATTACACAATTAGGGACGGGCCAATAATGGATTTTATCATGGATTGCGATAAATAATAAGTTGATCATGGTGAATTTCCATTATCGGGATAATCATGAATATCCTAAATATCCTCACAAATTGACTACAGTTTACTACAATGTCTTATCTGTGATACAATAAACATATTTTGCTTCTTAAAAAAAGTCATAATGTTTCAAGAAAACAAAAGTAATGTTTTGAGGAAAAAAGTCATAATGTTTAGAAAAGAAAAAAAAACCCTCACAATTTTGAGAAAAAAAATCGTAATGTTATTCTGAAACTATTAAATTCAATGCTTTTTTAATACTTTTAAGACCCTGAGGGTACCTCAGTTTTGAGAAAAAAGTCGTAATGTTTCGAGAAAACAATTCACAGTTTTATGAGGAAAAGTTATAATGTTTACAGAAAACTCGTTTTTAAATTTCAAAAGTTGAAATCAGGGTACCCCCCAGAGTTCTCCAAGTTAAATGTATGACTTTTAAAGACCTTTTTAATACCATTCAGACCAACTTCGAAAGTATTGTGATTATTGGGATAATATCGTGAATCACAATTGGCCGGGATAATCGTGACATGAACTTTTCATATGCCTGTATAGAATACAGGGTTGCACAATGAAATGTAGCCCCCTCCATACTACCACCATGATCTCATTTTAACTAGTCTACTAACTAGCTCCATATTCACCAAAACCTTTTCTTTAAGTAACAAAGACAAAACAATAGGGTAAGATATATTAACTTGTTCTAACTGAAGTTTTCCTTCCCTCAAGATTTTACCATTTTCTCTTGAACATCTCATGACATTTCCAAGCAAACTTCTGGGCACATATCTGCCGTCTGCCTTCAATGAGTGAAGGCAGAAGTCCCCTGACAATACTAATGCCTATATTGAAACTAATTCAGCATGCAGTTTCAACAGATTTTATGTGTGTGTAGTATCAGTCTTCCTTTGTTTCCTGCAAAGTGGAAGCAGTTGTTGAATTTATTGAGTGAATTTACATGCACATGAGAATTCACAATACCAGAAATATGTCCATAAGGAGGAGGTTTGGCTGCTGGAGGAAGCTGAGACATTTACTGTCAAATCCATCTTTTGCTTTGCATGAGACTTGCTTTAGTTACAAGTGCATATTGTAGGAAAACATATGAATTATGTTGTCGCTGACCATTTAGCAGAGCTGTTAATATGAGTCAGTAGCGGACACAGGCTGTCTGAGGGGCAGGGGCGAAAAAAGATAAGGGCACCAGCGTGTTTTCCTAAACCTAACAAAGTAGTTTTGTATCAATTCACAAAGTTAACGAGGTCTTTAAAACTGCGACCATGAGGGAGAATTGAGAATGCAGTTTAGTTGTATGGGAATGTAATTTTGTAGGAGACAGGGTTGCAGAAGACAGGCCTGTGCCATAACACAGAGAAATGAGAATCAATAAGAATGCCTTCAACACTTCTCACAAAAAGGAAAAAAAAACAACAAGAAGTAAGATCAGTTATTCTCCAGTGTAGTTTCCCTTCCCTTTCCATGTTCTCTTGAATCTCTTATGTCCCCCCCGCCCCGTTAAATGCAGTTTAAAATGTTCTTGCTTGTGACATGACCTTGAAGACTGGCGGTTTCAGGAAATGTCTTTTTCTTGTACCAGTGTGTTTCAGAAGATGTAGTGGGTAATTAAGGTCCCATGTTAAAAGGAGCTTATAGCTGACCTTGTCCTCCCTCCGATCACAATATTTACAATCCTTTAAGTCCTGGACGTATCACTGACATACAACCGTGTTTTTTGCGGTTTGTTCCAGTCATGTGGGAGGGAAATCAATACAATCTTCTCTCCCAGGAGTCCTCCATGACTGACTTGGCTCTTTCTCTCCGTGGCTGTGCGGGCATTCAATCTGTCTTCCACTTTAGTGAAAGAGCTCTCACACGCTCCTGGCCTTGGAAGTGCTGAATGTCACGACCCTTTATTACCCGGACTGGGGAAGATCTCGGAGCAGCTTCTCCTCCTGCTAACTTGTAAGTGACATAGCAGTGTGTGCTGTCTGTGGAGAGGGGAGGTAATTTTGCAATGTGCTGCATCGACCTTAACTTTAAACGGGCCCACTTAAACTTGACATCGGGTTCTCGTTTCATTCGAGCGGCCTGGGTCTTTTTCTAAAATGCCTCTCCCTCCACTGAACCACTTTGAATGATAAAGTAGTGCAGGTGGAATGACCTGTCTCTACCACAGCCATCTCTACTGCAGCTCTGAAAATTAGCTGCTGCAGCTCTGTGATGTTTAACACGAACCAAACTATTCCAGGGCAGGTAACGCTTTGTACGCCAAAGGTAAGTGGTCCTTCTGTTGACACAGTACCGCACACAGGCTTCCTCCAGCTTAAGGCAAGTTAGATTTAAGACTGTTTAAGACTTTATTTAATGCCACTCCATCTCCAAATGAAATTTTATACACCAATTTTACAATAACCAAAACTGAAAAAGAAAAACCCACAAAAACATGAACTGACATCAATTACTTTTTTTATTTTTAACTTTTTTTGTATTTTCCCACATTTATTGTAACATTATTATATAGGGGCTAGAAAAGAAAAGAGCTGGGAAGTTTGTCGGTGAGTTTTCCTGGCAGTTTTGTGTTTCTGAAGCCCTATTCACACAGGACTAGTATTACTTTTAGTAATTTGTAATCATTACAGCAGTCATCTGTGATTTTAATCCCATGTGGATCTGCCATGTCCGTAATTTGTCAAGGAAAAATTCCACCGCAAATTACTTATTTATATTTCGGCAAACACAGAGGTCATGTGATAATATTAGTCCTGCGTGAATCAGCATCTCTGTGATTTGGGATCTTATTGGCTGCGTTGGCAATTCTAAATGACCGTTTTGACAGAGCCTTGACATCATACCTGGAGAATAATGTCAGCAAATTCAAGTAAAATACAGACTTTGCTTATCCCGTGTGAATGTGCCACGCGAAACACTGATATATTCTAAATCACATGAGGTCCCCTGGTAATATTAGTCCTGTGCGAATAGAGCTTATCTGTGCATGTGGGATTCCACTGCCTTGATTAAAAAGCCAAATCTTTGTTGGATTTGCACTTCTCCATGTCGCCCAGGATACGTGACATCAGATTGTGGAGAGATTCTGGCGGTTCTAGTGTTAAGGAAATACAAACAGGCCAGGGAGTTTTTTTTCACTATCCAGGAGTGAAACACCTACCCCCAGCGCAGACACAGTATAGGTCTGGTTATGCAAGACTAGTTCAATATTAATCTGAACTGCTGGTTTAAGCCCCTTGCCTAAACCTACCGGAGTAGTCCCATCCAACACAACGTTAATGACGTGTTTACAACTGCGACCGGCACATGTACAACCGTGATGGAACATGTAGGCTACTTAAAATGGACATAAAACACTGCAACCGTCATGAGTTTAATACGGGTGGAAAAAGCGTTAAAAAGTGATCCCAGAAGGTTCCTGACCAAGCTGAGATTTTGAATGAGTTGGGGGCGAGAATGTGTTGCCCCAGCAGCCTTGCAAAGTGTTATTAACAACCCACAGAGCTGACTGTCACAAACTGCAGTAAAACTCCAATTAAGATGCATATTCTGAATGCATATCCAAAGAATGCTTCTAAAACCTGAATAATATATCTGCGTATCCCACTTCTTAATCGGAAAAAAGGCCTCAAACGGAATATGCTGTTTACATGACGAGTATCAAATTCAGAATACTGTCGTACTGTGAATGGTAGTGGAATATTAGTGTGCATGTACCCATTGTCTATACACCGCTGTGGCCATCGAGTTTGATTTGGAGAATGTAGGACAAAGCCTCCTTAGACGCCGCGGCTCTGTGGAAGTGTCAGCGCTGAAGTCAAAGAGGCTGGAGGAAGTCATTACACACATCGTAATTAACAGCTGGAGCTGAATTATGGATGCTATATCTCCAGAATTCTCATTTTCATGGAGCGTTTAGATACCGAAAGCAGGAGAAATATTACACAGGAACACAGGAAGTCTACGTATTAATGTATTAGGAAACCCAATGGCTTACAGTACAATATGAGCTCTTTAATATAAAATGTCTAAATGAGTTTCGCCGCTGTAGTGATGTTTTAAAATAGTTTCCCTTACTTAAGATCCAATTCAGCAGTTAAACAAAGCGGTTAAAAGTTTCTGCTGCGTGGCCTATACAATTTACATATATTACATCAAAAGAAAGTGGATTTGTGATAAAGGCCGTGGAGAAAGCAGAGCAACAGAGTTCTCTGGGAGAGCCTGCAGAAATATTTAGCGAGAGCTGGCGATAAGGACTGACTGACTGTATATTCAGAGAAATAGCAAGAACAAGATTCTGCCCTCATTTTCCACTTTCTAATATTGAACCCTGAGCTGCCAGTCTGTCTCGCAAGGAATTAGACAGCCGTCATCTTCAAAGACACTGTGAGTCACAGCGCTGCTTTAGCTGCAATAATGTTCGTCATGTTTACCGCACGCAGTGCTCTCGTTTATCACACACGTTTATGGCAGTAATCAGAATGCGCAGCTCAAGTCATGACATTCCAAATAGCGACTGATTGAGAAAGTCAGCATAAGGAGGATGTCGGGGGGGGGGGGGGGGGGCAAACCACTGGGGGGACTCAGAGGGTAATATGGCAGAAAAAACAAAATAAAGTGCTCTTAAATGGAGAAAGTTCCCTCTAGGGTGCTCTTAAATGGAGAAAAAATTACGACATGCCCTCGAGGGTGGTGTGATAAAGTGCCCTCTAAAACGTGATGAAAAGTACCTGTTTTTGATTGTTTCGCTCCTGCCTCTCAGACAGCCTGAGTCCTCCACTGGGTCAGACAAACAGGAACTTTCATCCAGGAGACAGCTGTTCTGTGTGCCGTGTGAAACCACAAGTCTACAGCCTTTTCTGACGTGACGTAGGCTACGTAATTTCAATTTCTTACGCAATGTCACTTACGTTACCTTCTTAACTAACACCACAAACGTTATGTAACAAACATAGTTATTTTAACCCAAACCACGATCTTGGTTAGGTTTAGGGAAACTTAGTCTGGGTTGCCTTGTAAACAGTGTCGGTATAAAGCCTATACTTCCGCCGGGAGGAAACCCGGTAACAGGATGTCGATTGTGATTGGTTTAAAGAAATACAAACAGGCCAGAGAGTTTTTCCACTATACTGGAGTAAAAGCTACTGAATCCAGACCTCCCCCCAGCACGGACACAGCTCTGTGGAGACAGGTCTGGCTACACGGAAAACCCAACAAAGTAAATATAAAAACAAAATAATCCTATGCCGGAAATGTGTTTTGAAAAGACACTATGCATGTAACAAGCAGAAACTGACATGTCGTCCCTAACACACCCGACACTCGAAGGTTGGTCACTTGTTATTTATTTATTTTTCTTCTGATTTTGGTGTAAGGTACATGTATATTTAGGTTTCGCCTTTTAAACACACTGTTTTGTCATTTTTTTAATCACTCCAATGTATTTTTTTTTATTGGATAGCAAAATGGTAAAGTTTATATGAGCACATGAATTGTCAATAGAAAGGGTGACATTTATTACCATTTCTGTTCATTATAATAGTTGTCGAACTATAAAACAGCTATTAAATGGAGGCTAAGATTAGTTTGTTCAATTGCTGTTCCCAAGGTCAAGAAAGAATCTGCTTTATAGCACACTATACGCTACATTATATTGTAGTTACACATTTTCTTTTATATACATATATATATATACTTGGTAAAAGCTGATAAAAGCTCCAGAACAGCGACTAAATGGACCTTGAGACAAAATCATTTATTAAAGTAAAAGTGATAAAATGTCACCTTCGAGGGTAATGCAAGAGAAATAATCGCTCATTTGTGCACACAATTAATTAATTCAAGGGCAAGGATAATTTGTGAATATGAGTTATTTCATAGGCACAAATGTTTGGAGAGCATGAATTACTCATATATGCACACACGTTATTAAAGGGTTCCCACACCGTCTTAAATATCAAATTCAAGGACATTTAAAAAATGACATTATTTGAGACACGGCTCAAGGTTCATTACTGTGACAACACTGAGCATTTTTATAATGAGAACTAGCAGGCTGGAATGTTTAACAGCTGAGGGAAACCCTGTCTCATACATAGTTACATTCCCATACAAGTAAACTGCATTTTTCTCCCAGACTATGGTCACATTTTAAACAGCTCGTTAACTTTGTGAATTTATACGAAACTACTTGATTAGGTTTAGAAAAAGATGGTGGTTTGGGTTAAAATAAGTACGTTTGTTACATAACAAAATATAATCACAACGTTTGTTAGATATCAACTTACACACAAACCACAGTCTCCTGCATGAACGTCTGTGTTTTTCTGACTCATCCATCCACCCTGACCTCCTCCTTAATGCAGATTTCCAGGACCTTGATTAGAAGTTTTTGTACTCCGTCAAAAATAAACATAATCTGGAAGAAAATACGTTCCTCCTAGAAATGGAAATTGAGAATGCAGTTTAGTATGGAAACGTAATTTTTAGGAAACCATGGCTGCTGCGGGAGACACACATGTAGACAGCAGAACGAAGACTATTTACTAACGTTACGTAAAATATAAATATCAAAAGAACTTCAATTTCTATTCTTGCAGAAAATATATAAATTCAAGCATTACGTTTTTTTGTTGACCAGAGAGTGCCATCTAGTGGGCTCAGAAAATAAAGAAAGTACTTCATGAAGCTTAATTTGGCCATCACTACTTTATATTATACATACTATGTTGAAAGCCCAGTGAGAATACATAGCGTGAAATACAAAAAAAAATTGTGATAAACAGAATGACTTGAAATTGTTGTGTTGTTCAGAATATGTCTTTTCGTGAGACCAACATGTCATTAAGGTCATCAAAGTTTTTTCCATACGTCAGCGCCCTGCCAGAATCACAGGTTATGTCAGTTGCTTTCAGCCTGATTTAAATGGACCATTATTTACCCACAAGACGGGTCTGTAAGCGCTGTTCCCTGTAGACCGCCTCACTCTTCTGAGCGCTGATGGATCGTGTATAAAGGACCGTGCAGCTCGTTGAAAATATGATTTATCAGAAGTAAATGCAGCACAGAAAGCTTGTATTGTGCTGAATTATTCCTGAAGGGATACGCACTGTAATCACAGTGCTTGCGGTACTTGCTCTAGTGGGCAACGCTCCGAGCACTTCATGCATTCCAATTTCTCCAGAATACATTAATATTGTCCTCTAGTTCTCCCTTGGTGACAGTGGAAATTATACATTTTTATGAGGAGATCAGAGGAGAAGCAGAGCACGGAACACGCAGTATTACAGTGCGATGAATTTTCACACCACTCCAGATTAAAAGTTAATGGGAAGAGCTGAAGACGGGATGTGACGAGGCCGTGTTTGCCCCCCAGTCCTCACCACCGCTGAGGCTATTCTGACTTCGCTCTTCAATTCTGTGATTCGCAGATGCTGACGGCTCCCTCCGGTACTTCTTTGATCATCTAGCAGCAGAATCAGACCCTGACAGGGCTAATCAGAGATGTTTTCTTGCAACTGTCCACAAGCAGCTGCATGAAGAGCTGCTACATCACATTGTGTTTTATTGCCTTGGCAACACACAGGTTAAAGCTTCTACTGGCAACATTTACATTTTTCTTTAAGGCAGTAGTGGAATCAATGTTCGGAAACAAGGCCATCACTGAATGCTGCAAGCCTCTGCAGACCTCAACGCATTTCTAAATCGTGATCGACTTAAAGGGAAATCTACTCAATAGATTTGAGCTCAAAGGAATAGTTTGGAGGTTTTGAAGTGGGGTTGTGTGAGGTATCCATAGTCAGTGTATTACCTACAGTAGATGGTGGTCGGCACACCCCCTGTTTACAGAATCAGACAGGAGGTACAAAACATATTTTAGACACCTAAAAAAAATCAATATCTCTTTAAGTGTATGCTAATATTTTTCCTTGCCAAAGTGATGTCCAAATGAAGCTTCATGAAGCATTAGTTGTATTTGTTGACCCCACTAGCGCTCTTGGTTTAAACAAAAAGTCTCTATGTTATGGTATGAACCCCAAATATACAGATTTTGCTGTGATTTACTTGCAATAAACGGATCATACAGATGCTGAAATAAATACACCATGATGTTGATTTATAAAAAGTCTGAATTCATGCTTTGTCAGGTCTGTCCAGAAGACGACAAGCAAACTAATTTTAAGTTCAGGGGTGTGGTAACATTGTAGCCGCTCCTTCAAAACACAACAAGATGCATATTTTCAGAACTTATCAGGTAGTCCAACTCCCTCGCTAACTTTTCTCCAAGCAATCTCTTTTTCCATCTGGTCTCTATACAAATATGAGGTACTGTCAGTGCTCTGGATGCCCACAGACAGCTACAATCATTTGTTCCCGTTTCTGATTCAACGGCAGGGCGGCAGGAGAATCTAAATGCTGATAGGCTTTCACGACACAGCGGCACGCACATTTTGTGTCTTTGCACTGACTTTGTCCCACCGCACGAAACGCTTGCTTCGTGTTTGGCGGTTTAATCATTGTTTCTTTGCTCTCATTTGTTTTCTATGCACACAAACATACAAGTAATTCTCAATTATAATAGACACAAAAGTTATGTTCAACACTGCAAAGAGAAATATGAGGTTGGCAGCTATACAGTAATAATCTAATATTACATCTCTGTGTTACTCCTTTGTGCTCTGACAACCCATCAACACATGCACCACAGAGCACTTAACACCTACTGTACAGTCAATAGTGCATCATTAAGGCAGCACTAATGCTTTACAGTTAATGACTTATACCTGACTGTCCAGGGTCACTTTTAGAACAGAGCATTACGGATTCATTATACAGTCATTTATATTATACATGAGTGTGTAGCAAAGGAACAAAGAGCTACTTTAAGTCTGTAAAGTTTATATGCTTTTTACAGCACTTACATACATAGTTTTTAATGATGAAATTGTGTTAAATTGAAAGCATGTCCTCTCAGTAACTTCAACCATTATCAGGATAATGATATCATTAACATCCTCACGACTTGACTGCAGTTTACTACAGTGTCCTATCTGCATTAAAAATTGTTGTTTCTTTAGTGTTTCGAGGATAAAGTGGCAATGTTATATGAAAAAGTCACAATTTTCTGAGAAAGAAATCGGAATGTTTGGAGAACACAACAAAGCAAAATGTATGGCAAAGTGATTCTAGTGTGTTTTAGTGGCGTTTTAAGAGTTTTAAGCATATTCCGTTTGCAATTAATTGCAATTATTTTGGCATGGCAAGAAATTTTCGTATCATCCCATGCCTACTACGCACTGGAGCACGGTAGTCTAGCTGCCGACTGTCCTTCAAACAGTTGCGATGTAACCAAGCTCCAGAGTGGAGGTAGCATGGATGGTTCTGTCTTACTGCGATTTATGTTGTGGCCGTTTGTTTTATGTTTCTGAGGGCTGCACATCTTTTTTTTATTCTTCTTCTGGTGTTTTTGTCCATTACCACCACCTTCTGGAAACAAGGAGGGCTGACCCGGATTTACACGTGGCCAAGAAAACAAAGATGGATTGCAACCAGATTTGTGTAAATGTATTAAATTGTACACATGGGAAATTGATAAACTTTCAAAGAATACCAAGGTCCCCCAGTTGATGTTTTTTATATGGAAGCAGAGAACGGCCGTGTTTGCAATCTTTTTTTTTTTTTTTTTTTTAAATAAGAGGAAACCATCTTTTGTTTTCTTGTGATAACGACTTATGTATCTCATCATCTCGAGATAACAAAGCTTGTTTTCTCGAGATAAATAAATAATTAACTTGTGAACTTGAGATAATGGCATTAAAAAAATAATTGCAAGCACGCCCGTTCTTGACTTCCGTAGTTTTATCTTGTGCACACAAGATGACAAATTATCTTTAGGGTAGTGATGGCGAAATGAAGCTTCATGAATCATTTTCTTTATGTTCTGTGCCCACTAGATGGCGCTCTCTGTTCAACAAAGGGTTGAAAGCACACTGAATTGCCATTCCTTGAG
>JAOVVB010181735.1:0-11226 GCA_028570985.1 Heterobranchus longifilis | reverse complement strand
TAAAATGTATTATTATTATTATTATTATTATTATTATTATTATTATTATTATTATTATTATTATTATTATTATTATTGAATCTCCCTGAAGGGGTTCTATTTGCAATAATGACATGGCTACTTACTAACAAAATCAATTATTTGACAGAAAATATTATTGATTTTGACAATACAAACCACAAAGATTACATTCAAAAAGATATATACACATACATACATACATACATACATACATACATACATAATCACATATATATGTATATACTGTATATATATATACATATATACATATGTGTCTGTGTGTGTGTGTGTGTGTGTGTGTGTGTGTGTGTGTGTATGTATATGTATATACATACATACATACAGTACATACACATACACATACACATACGCATACATACATACATACATACATACATACATACTTGATTCAGAGATCACTGCATCATCAAACTTTATGGTTTGGATTTTATTGATTTAAAAATTATTGTATTGCTTCCGCTAAAAAAAATATTCTGTTACTTTACGGTTGTAGCTGCGCGGCACAGATGCATGAAACGAATGCAGCACCTGATTGAGGTTTTCTGCTCCAAAACGTTTGGATTAACCAGTCTTGTGTTTACTTCCTGTCTGTCCATTTCTCTGTCGTCCAGCTCTGAATGTCTTTTAACGTCTCTTGCTTCTCCTGCGCTGTTTTCTTCTTCTCTTTTTCTTTTCTTTCTGGGGACAGTTCAGCTATTTACCATAAATCCAAAGTTTCGTGCTCTCCAAATATACTAATATTAGAAAGAGTAACAGGAAGCTAAAGTTTTGTTGTTGTTTTGCCACGGCTGAGGTTAAATTTAGACTTCATTCTGCGGATTGATCATGGTGGTCTGCCAGAACTGCGTCCTTAGCAACGGCTTATTTTACATGGCAACGGCCTATTTTACATGGCAACGGTCTGCTATACTTAGCAACGGTCTGCTATAGAGAAATAACAGACCGTAGAATGCTGCGATTGACCAATCAGAATCAAGTATTCAGCAATGCCCTGTAATAATATTAATTAATGCATTCATACTGCAACTCACACCTACATTCTCTCACCCAGATGATTACATGCGCAGCACTCCTTCAATTATCATTTCACACTCCTATTTCAGTACTTTGCACCACCAACCTCCTTCATCTCGCTCTTGCTGTTTTTACAGACCCGCGGCCACGATGCTGGAGTCAGGGGTGGGTTCAGAGGTGTGTGTGTCGGTCCTGCCGGAGGTGTGTGTGCCCGTGTGGTCGGTGTGTGAGTGGCTGCGGTCCATCGGGCTGGAGAGGTACAGAGACACTCTGGCAGCAGCGGGATACACCAGCCTCGACAGCCTCCTGGCTCTCACACACCAGTAAGTGCACCTTCATGTGAAAATGGACTTTGGCATTTACTCATCACATTTCTCAGTGTAAAAAAAAAACAAAAAAACATGAGCTGCACAAACAGAATCACATTTTTACTCAACAATCACGCTCGAGTCAAAACAAGCGACAGACGTTCTCTCATGTATTACAGTCAGAATGAGAGACACCTGCAGCACAAACAGATTTATTTGCATGAAAGAGCAAAAGATATACTGTGTTTGGTGTGTTTTCACACGGCTGTGGCCATGTCAGTTTTGTATCTTGGACTTAAAGGGGGCATATTATGCTCATTTTTAAGTTCATACTTGTATTTTGGGTTTCTACTTGAACATTTTTACATGTTTTAATGTAAAAAAAACCTTTATTTTCTCACACTGTCTGTCTGAATATACCTGTATTCCTTCTGTCTGGTTAAGCCCCACTTCTGAAAAAGGCTAATGTTCTCAGCATCTCTGCAGCCGGGGGAATGAGTGTAACAGCACTTTAGCAGCATTTTCTACGTATATATATAGTGTAGTTGTGACATCACAACCTCACGAAAGTCCTGACGGCTCGTTTAAAGGCACCGTTTCTGAATACGGGCTGTGTGCATTTCTCCGTGGATTGAGAGTTTTGATACTTTCATTTATATAGCACCTAGTAGAGCTGCAACTAACGATTATTTTCATTATTGATTAATCTGCCAAATATTTCCTCGATTAGTCGTTTGATCTATAAAATGTCAGAAAATGGTGAAGAATGTCCATCACAGTTCTCAAATTCCAAGGTCCAGAGTCCAAAGATATTCAGTTTAATATGATATAAAAACAGAAAAGCAGGACATTTTCCTATTTGAGAGGCTGGAAACAGCATTTTCTGCCATTTTTGCATGAAGAATTACTATAACGATTAATCGATTAATCGATTAATTGACTAATCGTTGCAGCTCTAGCACCTAGACCTGCTTTATAATAAAGAAAAAATGGGAAAATCTTTATTTTTACAATATGGGACCTTTAAGTGTTCAGTCTGCTCAAACAAACTAGTTTGTAGCATCATTCGAATACGTCTAAAAAAAAAACAATTAATGAAATAGCCGTGCTTGTTGAATTGTCGGTTTTAAAAGTTACACAGATTTCCAGACGCAGCCTAAAGGTTTGCAGGGAGGAGTTTTTAGAAGCTGTTCACTGATCTAATAAGATGTCAGTAGATGCCTCACAGCACTTGTACTATATAATTACACAAAAATGCTGGTGTACTCTAATCTCCCCGTTTAATGAGTAATGTGAGCAGGTTTCTGTTTTGTCAAACAGTGAAATACTCCTTTGATTAAAGGATAACTCTCGTGTTGTTTCACCTTTTTTTTATTCTATATGTACAATTCTCCCTGAAGACCCCAAAAACCAGTGGAAAAAAAGTGAATTTATGCAGCTAAATGTCTAATTTAGCTTATTCACAGAACTCTGTTGTCTTCCTAAATCTATAGAAAACGCATAAAAGAATCACATATTTATTTATTGTAATGAATGTGTTGAAATGTAATAGAAACTGCATCCTCATCACTGAGCATGCTCTGGGGTTTCTTGTTAACATTGCTTTGCGTTGTCGCTTTACTCTTTTAGTTCTGGATCACAATGCAGTTCTGTGGCACAAACTATATCAGGCTGTGGCTGCACAACTTGATAATATGGTTATAGCTTAATTGGTAGACAGGGTTTGCTATTAATTGTTTGGTGGTTCCACGGTTGTTCACATGTTCTCGAGCTGTTTTCCAATCGTCATGAAAACCAGCCTCACCCTTTGAATACTGCGCGTTGTTGTGGCTTTGTGTATTTGAATACTGCATGTTGTTTGAATACTGCGTGTTGTTGTGGCTTTGTGTATTTGAATACTGCGTGTTGTTTGAATACTGCGTGTTGTTTGTGGCTTTGTGTGTTTGAACATATCTCTTTGTCTCCACAGGGAGATGGACAGACTTGGAATAATCACACCGTCACACCAGGACATACTAATTGCCAGTGTGCAGCAAGAGATGTTGTCTCAAATGCAGCACATGCAACACACAATGGTTCCCGTCTGAGCCGCGGAACGGATACAAACCAGTTTTGAGAATTTCATTTTACCTCATCCATGCACTTTAGAGGGACCTTTTTCACCAGTGGAAATACAAGGAGCAAGGAGTAAAGTAGAAGAAGAGAGCGAGAAAAGCAGCACTTTTGTGAACTTCCATCCTGTGGAGTTTTCTAAAAAAAAAAAGAAAAAAAAGAAACCATGATCTGGACGTGGCCACAGATAGCATTGAGCTACCGAGAGCTTAGACTGAAGCCTCATCCTCTTATCCAGTTCTATTTTTCATTATTTTATTATCTGTTTTGTGAAGGCTGACATGTTAAGGCTGTGCATAAGCAGAATGGCTTCCAACTTTTTCTTTCGCTGCTTTGGGCTTGACTTGAATAAAATGTGTTTCGTGTTTGCTTGTATGTCTGCGTGCGTGTGTGTGTGTGTGGGTGTGTGTGTGTGTGTGTGTGTGTGTGGTGTGCTTAGCGTGAATGCACACAACATGGAATCTCCCTTGTCAAGACGCCAGCTATCTTTGAGTATTCTGAATATGCAAAGTTACCCGAGAGAGAGCGGGAGGAGCCGGACAGAATGTATAATGATTACGAGCTCTTACTAGTTTCATACTGGAAGATCATACTAACAAACTGTATGATTTGCTTGTGTTTTTTTTTTTAATTGTTCCGTCTTTATTTTTTTTAATTGTACGAATTTCCGTTGAATTAGACATTTAGACTAGAATGTCATCCACCTGTGTCAATTGTACATGTCTCTTGTTTGATGCTAAGAATTAGCTACATGAAGCGTTTTGTTTATTTATGGTATTTTTTATAGTTTGTACATTGTAAAATAGAAACACTGAGGAAATATTGTAATGATTGCCATATTGTATTGCAATAAATCCCCAAACTCATCCATTCATGTAGGTTTAATTTAATTTAATGTACAGCAAATGAAGCCGTGAGCACTTTATGTTTATCATTTCTGAGTTTGGCAGAAGAAAGTGTCCTCTGTGGAAGTTGAGACTTAGTCACAAGTGCCTGTAACAAGGAAAATAACTCCAGAAGAACGCCCAGCTGAAATGCTTTCTGGTGTCATCACACACAATGTGTGTGAAAGAGAGGACAGAGAGAGAGAGGAGAATAATAAGAAGAAAGAGAAGTGGAGGGATAAAAAAAAATTGAGAGGAGAAAGAGAGCTTGAATTAAAAGGAGAGAAAATTAAGAGTGGGCTGTCACTGCGAGCGTCTGTGTGACATCATGGTTTTTTTTTTGTTTTTTTGTAGGCTAAATTGGGCTGAGTTTGCAGCGCAAACTTGTCGAATCAGCAAACATCTGTTTCCCACTACGCTACCCCCCCCGACACACACACACACACACACACATATATATATATATATATATATGCACTCACACCAGGGAGTTGATTGGAGGGACCCTTTGATAGATAAAGAGAAGTTATGATCCAGAATCTGGCAAAAATGTCAGTGTTTTTTCCAGCCTAATGAGAGTTGCCTGCACTCTCTCGCACACACACACACACACACACACACCACCCCCCGCCTCACTCCCAATACATCCAAATCACACACAGCAAACAAAATGCTGATGGTGGTTAATGAGGCAGATGCCTCCGAGTAAAGAGGAGAGACAGAGGGAAGGAGTCGGGTTTGGCTCGGGGGGGCAATGAAACAGGCAGCTTCTGTCAAATAATGAGACACTGACAACACATTTAGCAGGTAGCCTTTTGTGATGATGCATCACACGCTGAGCTCTACTCCAGAAGTGACAGAATGCATCTGTTGTTGGAGGAAATAACTGCTTGCACACGGTAGATAAACTCAGTTTCAGATCATACAGCAGTGTTGCTCTATGGATGATGATGTCGGTCGCTCCGCCACTTTGGTCCACGCTGAAATATCTCAGCAACTATTGGATGGATTGGCGCAAATGTTTCTACAGACGTCCATGGTCCCCCAGAGGATGAATCCTATAAACTTTGGTGATCCCCTGACTCTGTTCTCAGTGAAATATCTGAACTATTGGGTAGATTGCTGGCATAAACATTCATGCCCCTCTCAATGTGAATTACATCAACTTTGGTGAACCTGTGACCTTTCCTCCAAAAGTTATAGTCCATTACTTTGTTTTATGACCAATGCCTGCAAACCTAATGACATTTCCATCATCCTGAGCTGTTAAGAGCAAATGTTAGCATGCTAACACAACTAAGATGGTGGATTGTAAATGTTACACCTGCTAAACATCATCATGTTGGGGACTGCCTGTTGGTCAGACGGTCAAATATTCAGAAAGTCTGGAAAATGTCCCATTTTCTCCCTTAATATCTTAGTGTATTTTGACAGGCTTCGTATGAAATAATGATGTTTTGTGGTAAAGGTCTGGTTAGGGTAAGGCACAAAAACTTGGGCTTCAGGGAAAGATCATGATTTGGGTTAAAGTGATCACTTCTACATCAAATACACACACAAAAAAAACTCCGGGGAGAGTGTGTATTTTCAGAGCAACAGGACTTCGGAGCAGTGGGGGGTTTTTTTTGAGGATAACAAGCTTTCGGTCCGATGGGACATTTTTCGGACTATTGGGGAATACCGGGCCGTCGGACCAATGGCACGGCACCGTCATGCTATTGTCACTGTGACAGGTTAGCATGCCGACATTAACATTTAAGCTCAAAGCATTGCTGTGATTAAGTCGAGCCTTGCATGGCTGCAGACTCTTGAAAAGCTTAACATTTGCATTCCCTGCCACAGAGCGGGGCCTGTAGGTGTTCCAAACTGTTATAAAGGGATCGATCATAGGGATAAAAAGGACACCGTTTAGTGCTGAATCCACATTGACTGATGGTAGAGTGAGCAGTAGTAATTTTAACCCTAAAAGACACTCTTGTTATATTGAGGAGGGCAGATCAAATTGAATCTTTCTGTCTCCGTATCTCAGTGGGAGGCAATTGTGGGTTTTTGTCCCCAGATTAGGGCGGGTATAGAACCGGCTAATCCTGCCCGCTCCTCCATGTGGGAGTGGCAGTGGGGTGTCTTTGCTGCGCGGCCAGCCGTAATCTAATGGGTGTGAGATTGGGCTTTATACACGGGCACGCTCACTCACACACAGCCGGAGACACACAACACAAAGTCTAGATTTGTTTCAGGATTAAAGGCATCACCTCAATGACTGATAATGCCAGAGGCATTCCCACGGTAACCCTCATGAGGTTGTCTGTATGTGAGTGTGTTTGTGTGTGCACGCATGTGTGTGTGTGTGAGAGAGATTGTGTGTGTATGTGTGTGTAGCTGTGTTTCTCGATGCTCCTGATGAGAAATACATTGAGAAAAGAAGCAGAAAGAGCACAGGAAAATGAGAACACACACAAATACACACACAAACACACACCACTCAGCCCCACTAGAGAAGCAGCTGCCCAAGTTGGCAGGCCATGTCCCTCTCATTATGCTGGCCAGTCACTCGTGTCCTGGCTCTCTCTCCCCTCCTGCTGCTGCTGCTGCTGGACAGGTAGCATCTGACACACATTAGCCTGCTATTAATGACTTCTGCTGCAGCCATTATCACACACTTAGGGAAAAACATCCCCAGGGTGCCATTTTTGCAGCGACATGCATTACGTGTCCCAAATCATCACATTTTCTTGTTCTGCAAGCAAAGCAATGTTGTGTCTTCAGGGTTGCACTCCTATGCTTGGATCATTCTCGTGTTTCTCTCTTGTTTGACATTTGTGCTTCAAGTTAAGTCCAGGATGTCCGTGAGTTGCTCTCAGAGGCGACTCTTAAGGAATGCGCACGGGGTGTGGCTGGTGGACCCCCCACATCAGGTCCATTGTTTACCCATGTTCCCAAAAGGGAATACCACTGTGATTAACATTAATCCTACAAGTCTGTGCACAAACAACACAAATACCATCTCAGGATCTCCAACAACAGCAGGTGTTCCAGAGCGTTCCTCTCTTTCTCACAATCTAGTTCAGTGTTTGACGTTGTGTCTGTCCTGTCGTAGTAGTAGTAGTAGTAGATCCATAGAATGATATTGCTCACAGCAGGCATTGTCAGTTGTCATTTTTCTCCTCATTTATCCCTTGTTTTCAAATCTAGCTGTGGGCACAGTGTCAGAAAGACTTTGGATCACAGAGGGTTAAGCATCCATCCAAAAAAGTCTAGTCTAGTATAGTATGTAAAACAAAAGTGCAAAACAGTAATAGTTTAGTATGTCAAAAAAGTCATAGTATAGTACATTGGAAAAAAGTGGAAAAAAATCAGATTATAATATGTCCAAAAAAAAGTGAAAAAAGTCATAGCATATTATGTTGAAAAAAGTCATAAATGGCCTAAATAGGTCATATTATAGTATGTCGTCAAAAATGTCGCAAAAACATAAAAAATGTCAAAAAGCGTCAAGGTATGTCCTCAAAAATGCTGCAAAAACATCATAATATAGTATGTTGTAAAAAATAAACCAAAAACGTCATAGTATAGTATCAAGAATGTTGCAAAAACGTCATAGTATGGGATGACGTCAAAAATTAAGCAAAGACGTCATTGTTTAGTATGTCATCATGAATGCCACAAAAATGTCAAAAATGCAGAAAAAGCGTCATACTATAGTATGTCATCAAAATGCATCAAAACCAGGAGTATTCTGTCAAAAATGTTCATAAACGTCATAAATGCCACATTTTTAAAAAAAATACAAAAATGTCAGGGTCAGCTTGCTGCAGAGTTGGGGATGCTCAGAGAAAAGTCTATAATGACGTCATATTAAATGCTGCACACCATTCATGGTTTTTGGATCAATAATGTATATCTTTTGTATTCATTTGAATGACCATCAACATTTGACACCAGTTTTACACGACAACAGACAGCAAACCTGAACACCAACATGCTGCATGTGAAAGCAGCATAACACCATATTCAACTATGGACAGTCAACGAACTCTCGGGTCTGTATGACCGTTATATTTCACATACTTATTTAGGTTTAGGCAACAAAACTACTTGGACGTAGGACACGATGCATTTACGTACGGAAGTTAATTTATGGGTTAATTTAATATAATTTTGACTTTTGGTTTTAAATGGGACACGAAGAGCGGCCTCCTGTTATTTTTTCTTAACTTCACCAAGTAGTTTTGGTACCTAAAGCTAACCAAGTAGTTCTGTTTCATAACGTTAAAACAGCGATCGTGGGACCGTGTCAAATTTTGTGAGATATCTCACGAACCCATTTATGAGAATACATTGTATAGTATATAGTTCAGAGAATATTATAGATCCATAGTGAGCTCATGAACAACCATGTTTTATAGACTGTTCACACACACACGCGTACACACGCTGTTTTGCCTTGCAGTTACCGTACCCTCCCAGCAGGGGGCGCTGCAGCCTTCTGACCTGATGTTTTCAATCCGGGTTCATGACCCTTTCGCACACACCCCTCTGTCAAGCAAACAGTGGGAATCATAATCAATATTTAAATCAGCAGTCCTGTTATTAGTCCAGTGATACGCCGGCTATCACTTATTACTACTGGAATATGGAATATATATGGAATTAAAACAAAGGGCCGCCGGATTGGGACCCCCAGATGGTGGGAGAGCAGACAACTACTTGCACATTTCTCACAACTGGATGCAGAGGTGAGTGTTGACATACTTATAAGTCACAGTTAAAGTGCTTAACATATGCAATAAGTAAAAACCGTTACCGAGTTCAAAGATACAGATAAAAGCGACCAAGATTTTAAAAGAGGTATCGTAAAATGTGGCGAAAAACTAGGTAAAAGTCACATTTCTGACAGATCAGGTGCTATCCATAGAGGGATTATTGTTGCAGCAATTTTAGGGTTGATACCATTTTTTTTTCTTTACACAGATTTGGTGCACAATGTAACCATTTTTGACCACTCGAGAATTGATAAGAAATGGTCAAAAATACCTCTAAATAAATGGTAAGATTGAACTCATCTGATTAAAGTCCCAGAGTTTAACTGTGTTGGATCTAGGTCTATAGTTTGCTCGCTTTTATAATTTGGGGGGCATGAATTTGCCATGCTTATTTTATAATTTACTTGTGATGATCAAGTTTTGCTCGCTGACACCATTTACAATGTAGACACTATACAGGTGATGCAAATTAGTTAAAACGTTGCCTTTTTTCTTTTGGGAACGGTAACTTTTCACGTGCCTTTTTAAATCGGTTCTTTTACTTATTAGGCTACACGTATTTTGGACCATGAATCTACTTTAATTTAGCAACATTTGCCATTTATGCCATCGTTATATATCTGGTCTGTTGTTTACAGCCGAAATGAGCTGTCATCCAAACTGTGCGCAATTACGCAGCGTCTCCCTGCGGTACACAACTCTGAGACATGCGCTTGTATCAGATTAATGAGCTGGGAAAATACAAAAAAATAATTGAAAATGAGCCGAATTCTTTTTAATTTAAGGTTTGATTTTTCTCCTAATGAGATCCAGTAACTACACTGCGCACACCGCGCTTTCACAAGCCGACAGAAATACTTTCACTTTTCATTAACGGTCTATTAAAACATTTCTATGCAGAACAAATGTAAGCTTCACAGTAGGCCTATAAACATCTCAGTTTGATTATCAGTGGATTGATTCTGATATAGTATATGCTGATATAACAGAGGCATTTCCTCTGGATGGAAATTCGCCTTTTTCTTTTCCTTAACTCAAATTAGTTGCTCTTTGACTATTACCTTTTCAACACTTGTATGCAATTCGCTTAATTTTACTCGCAGTTGCAGTTACTGGCCGTGGCCACCAGATGGCGTAAAAACATATTTTCTCAATTTTATTCTGTAGGATGTAACCGGAAGTATCGCTTGCATGCAATTCGTCTAATTTTACTCGCAGTTGCAGTTACTGGCCATGGCCACCAGATGGCGTAAAAACATATTTTCTCAATTTTATTTTGTGGGATGTAACCGGAAGTACCGCTTGTATGCAATTCGTCTAATTTTACTTGCAGTTGCAGTTACTGGTCGTGGCCACCAGATGGCGTAAAAACATATTTTCTCATTTTTATTTTGTAGGATGTAACCGGAAGTATCGCTTGTATGCAATTCGTCTACTTTTACTTGCAGTTGCAGTTACTGACCGTGGCCACCAGATGGAGTAAAATCCCACTTTCTGAATTATGTGACTTTATTTTAGATTTAATTTTGTTGAGGCTGTTGCATTGATTGTATAAAATATTTTTATACAGTCTATGGGCTGTAGCTGGGATAGCTAGCTAGTTTATTGACTAGCTGGGCTACTTTCAATTTAAATATGACAATATGACAATAATTATGACAAGAAAATAATCAAAGCTCATGTTAGAAGATGCTAAACCCAGCTATCAAATTTGAAATATACAAACACATATGTGTAACGGTACATTTAAATTAACTGCACAATAGGACATTTATCAGTAGTTATATCTATCATTTTTGCAGGATTTAAATGGATATTTGTCTCTAGAAATACAATAGAATGTAACTGACTGGGCTACATTTACTTGAGTTACTTAGGTAGAAGTTGTGCATTGAAAAAAAAGAAAAGAAAAGTAAAAGTATGCAAGTATTATCAGCAAAATGTACTTATAGTATCAAAAGTAATGCAAGAAAAAAATGCCTGTCTTAGCTTAAATATTAAATTATAGCATTAAACATTTCAATTGAAATACTTTTATTACAAGAAAATAATCAGAGTTAATGTTTAGAAGACACTAAACCCTCCACTGTGTCAGCCAATCAC
>JAOVVB010181724.1:0-11226 GCA_028570985.1 Heterobranchus longifilis | reverse complement strand
TGGCTGAAACCTGGAGCTGCTTTACATTTCTGCTCTTGTGAGCACAGATGGGTTTAATTTCCCTCTTCTGTCCAGAATTCTGACGTACAGAAGAGGATTAGGGCCACGTGTGAATTTTCTTTTTTAATTCTGATATTAAAGTCAGAATTATGGCTGTTTTTTGTCAGAAAAAAAGTCAGAATTCTAAGAAAAATGTCATTTCTGACCAAAAAAAAATCCTGACATTTCTTTTTTTTTTCTTATTTTTCTTTCTTTCTTTTTATTTTCTTTCAGAAAAAAAGGTCAGAATTCTGACTTTTTTTCTGACCAAAAAAAAAGAAGAAAATTCTGACTTTTATTTTTGGTCAGAAAAAAGTTTAGTCAGAATTTAAAAAAATAAAAAATAAAATAAAAATAAAAATTCCCACGTGGCTCTAATCGTCTTCCGTACTGACGGAATTGAGGTCCACAAAATAAAATTCCTGTTTTCCAGTGTTGGATCATTTCGATGGGATTTTTCTTTGAAGTTTGTAAATGTGTTTATGTCGTCTCTCTGACGTCCTGCAGCGTCACACGTCATCGTCGTTGTTGTTGTTGTTGTTGTTAAAAGCGGCGGCGTCTCTTCGTGCGTCCCGTCCTCCGGCTGAACCTGCCACTGAACTTTGTAATTCAGTACTTTTCACAATATTTTTTTTTTTTTGAAAAGAAAAAAAAAAAGAAAAAATTACTGGGTTAAATATCACTAAACGCCTTGTTTTAACGGTAGCTTTGAGATGAATAGAAATGTATTTAAAAAATTTAAAAAAAAACTTCCAAAATATTTTTTTGAAAAGAAAAAAATAAATTACATATCAGTATGAAGTTGGTATATATCTTGCTTAGGTATGTTTGATTATGTTAGTGTGTGCAATCTGTTGCATGGTTGTAGAGTTAGTGTGATGATGGCGGGAAAATAGAAAATGGAAAAATCTGTTTTTGTTTGTTCTTAAATGAATCTGCAGTCTACTTCTCAGGGTCACAACCAATCACCTTTACTCTTTTGGAAAATGCAGATTTACTTGACGGCTGACTTTTTTTTATTTTTTTGTGCGTGCTCAAACTTTTTTTTTTCCCAGCTCTGTCCCGGCGAGCTTTCCCTCGTGAAAATGAGAAATAATCGATTTATTTTGGTCCCAGGACTGTGAAAAATGAACTCTTTTTTTTTTAAAATCCATCACGATGGAGAGAATCTGTTGGTCTTTTTTCAGCGATGTTTATATTTTACCTTTGTACTTTATGCTTTTTAACTATTCTATTTTCCATGTTAACATAGTTACATTTTTTTTTTGCTAAACTGTTAAAATATTTAAACCAAAAAAGTAGCAATGATCGTTAACCTTTCACTAGTTTATAATACTGATTTTATTTGTTGTTGTTGTTGTTGTTGTTGTTTAACTTTTAAGTGTTTGTTGACAGTTTTTGGCCTCTGAAATGGTGAAAACGTGTCTGCTGTTGGGAAAGTCGAATCAGCGCGCTGAGAGAAGAAACTGTCCGTCCGACGGAAAAACATTCATGCCAAGAAAAAAAAAAAAATAGGAAATGTTGGGAATTATAAAACTCAGAAGTGAAGAAAACTGGAAACAGAAAAAACGGTCAAAAAGAAGATTTATTTGCAACGTTTCAATACTAAACCTTCATCAGGCATCATCGAAACGTTGCAAATAAATGTTGTTTTTCTGCAGTTTACAAAGTGTGCAGGAGTCTCACACAAAAGTCTAAATGAGATACTAAGTCATTATTATGATTTGCATATTATGGCCCATATTTATCTCATTACATTAAAGGCCAAAGTTTAGGGAGTTTGACTTAACGCCGCAACTAACGATGATTTTTATTTTCTTGATTAGTTGTTGATGAATCAACTAATCTTTGCAGGTCTAATGTCAAACTACATTTATATTTCACAATTTCAACATTAACTCATAATTAAAATTTGAATTACTCCATCAAATTTACAGTAAAAATTTAAATAGTTAATAAGCCAGATTTTTTTACTTTTGCATGTTGATTTAAAAAAAACATTATTCCTGACTTTTCATCACTTCTTTTTTTTTTTTCCTTGGCACAAATGGACTTCCATATCGAGTCTCATGTTGAAACTTTAAATGTTTCTGAAGACGTGTGGAAAACTTGACGAGAAAAGCTGAAAATACGCAGAAAGTGGCGTGCTACTTATCAGCTTTCCCGTGAGATCACGTAGAATATATCACTTTCAGTTTGCAGATACACAGACACTAAAAATATATAAACGCCTGTTTGCAGTATAAAAAAAACATATTTTAAAGTAAACATTGAGTCACTTGTGATGGACAGTGTCTTCCGTTTGTCTGCGCGCTCGTGTTTTTGGGACGGTAGCATTATTATTAAGAAAGCACTAACAAAGGTTTTGTTAGGCGTCTGTACGGTTTCGCTGTAAATAATCGATAGTCGAGTGGTGTATTTAAACTTTTCTCTGATTTCTCGAATGTCTCTCTGAGCTTTGCAATCATGGACGATGTTTAAAAAAAAAAAAAAAAGGCAAACTTAAAGACAGAAGGGATCGGAGGAGACGGACGGCGATGCTCTGTCTCCTCCTGCTGTCCGGAGCCTTTAATAAAAACATTTTTTATTTTATTTTTTCATCTCTCCATCATCAAACTAACAGGGATTTGTAATATTTTTGTTCAATGCCTTGTGGATCTCGTGCCTTCCAGGTTGAAATGTAATGACAATGCATCAATGAAGAACTTGAACTCCCTTTTTTTGTTTATTTACGTCCCGACGTAATAAACAAAAACACACAAACGGACATCAACTATGCACCACTCGGAGGAATCTCCGGCCGGTCGCTTTTCTATAGAATGACTCAACAAACCAGACAGAATGATGTAGCAAAACCTCCTTTTCTCCTCGTTTATTGTTGAAAGTGTGTGAAGAATATTTGTGGCATTTGTTTTTTTATTTTTCACCAAGTTTTTTTTTTTTTTTTTTTTAGACACATTTTTGCTTCTTTTGTTTTTGTGTAGTTTACTGGAATAATACAGCACTTTGCCAAAAAGGAAAAAAAAGGTGTAGGAATTTTAGGGTTAACTTTTTATTTATCGACATAACTGGTCTCCATCTTTGTACTTTTGGATGTATGACAGATCAATTCACTCTGTTCTCATGTAAAAAAAAACAACAAAAAACAACAAAAAAAAGCTAATTAAAAAGTGGGGTCATCTGTTTTGGAACTGTAATAGTTAATACATGTGATCTCTCATTAGCCTATAATAAATGTTTTCATACGCAGCTCTCTTGTCTCTTTGTTTGTTTGTTTGTTTGTTTGTTTGTTTGTTTGTTTAGTCCTCCATAGAATTTAACTCAAGAAAACTACTTACTAGTAGTAATAATGTACATTGTTTATTATTACATAAATATGATTATTATTACTGATCGGCATGGGACGATATGAAAATTTAACAAAAATAATTGTGATTCACGAAATTATCCAGATAATCAACGAAATATATTTAAAACTCTTAAAATGGCAGTAAAACACACTGGAATCACTTTTCCTTACATTTTGATTTGTTGGGAGTTTTTTCTCAAAACATTACAACTTTTTTCTGTAAATATTACAACTTTTTCCTCATAAAATTGACTTATTATACAATAATAATAAACAAATGGCATATTTGTGGAAGAAATAATTGTGATGTGTACATCCCAATTACTTAAATTATGTATAAACATATATAAATATTAAATATATTATTCTTTTTTGAAAGGTTTTAATGATTTTTATTGACAAAAAAATATTTTTTGCACATTACATTTCTTACTCATAACATAATGTATGTGCAGTGCAATCTACATATAATTATGAGACATGTCATAAAATAAAATATCAAAAATTACATATATGAACACACAAGAGATCTACTCAGTTAGGTATAATGTTGCATAAAGTAAGAGTTTTTGTTTAATTTGCTATTACAGGATTTTAAATGTGATATTGATTGAAAATATATGTTAAATCTGTTTAAAATTAATAAATAATCTGTCTCAGGATGATATAATAGTTGCACTGTCATATTAAATACCAAAAGTTTCAGATAATAATATAAAACAAAGCCAAATGTCAGCAGCAGTATTTCTCCATCAGCTGTTTGACAGCAGCTCCACGTGCTCTGTCTGTTTACATTCTGCAGAAGAAGCACGCGCGCGCTCCCATTGGCTCGACGTCACGGAGGCCCTTCCCACAGGCGGGACTCGCACGCGGAAGCTGTGTCGGTGTCGCGGTAAAACTGCTAAATATCTCCGTAAAGTGCGAATATTAGCGCTCGTTTCCGATGTACAGTGATTTCTGCGCGTGTACCGCGTCGTTTAAGTTTAACCGGAATGAACGGAAAGCGGCGTTTACGTTAAAAAACCTCCTCGCGACACCGTGTCCGTTACAAGTGAATGTAGGCTCCGGTGAAACACGGTAAATAACTCGGTTAATCGCGTCCTAGCGCTTCTAATACGCCGTTAAATCCCGGAGAGAGGTAAAATAATCACTTTTAAACTCTTCGGTGTTGTCCGTTTGTCGAAATCTCCGCCGGGATTTGAACATTTAGCGCGTTTCTGTGAACCGGGAACGCGCATGCGCAGTAGGCAGCGGCAGGCCTATGCGGATGTAGAGGATTGGCGCCGGCGCCACAGCTGATGCATTCATTCATTGACCACCGAGGAGGTAAGACCCCCGAGCCGGAGGGCTCATTTATACACATACATGTAGTTTTATAACATATTATTACTGTTAATATCTTCCCTCGCTTTGCATCGTACGTTTCCATCTTAAATACCAGTTTTCTCGGCGTAGTTTCGTGTTGAGTGGGTTTAAATCAGGACAAGTGAGGGACTGCAGTCACATATAGTTTGTATTTACCTTATTTTAAGGGGTTTCTTCTACTTGCGTAATCTACTGTGCCTGGTCTGAATCTTGCATGCTATCCTGGTTGGTGTGTTTAGTGATAATTTGGGGGTTTTAGTGGCGTTTATTTGCACAAACACTGAGGCTGCTGAAACTTTTAAACTATCAGAAATGTGTTTTTTCAGGTTGTGTTTCGCCCTGTTGCTTGTTTTTCTAACTCAAGCAAGTATTCAGCTGTTTGTGTGCAAAAGCAGGAGGCCACCAGTTTATCGGCATATCTGGGTTAGCTGGTTATTGTTGACCTAGTTAGCAGTTACCCGGCTAAGTTTGCTAATTACTGTAGCTCCCCTCCACAACTTAGCCTCGCGGTGGTCTCGGTTTATGCGATTTTAATGGCGCTTAGTGGACTTTTAAAAAGGTTTGTGTCCAAATATGATGTTCCCAGGACTTTATCCTAGCAGTTGAGGGCGGTTTAAAGTCGATGTGGTTTATAATTAGCGGGCATTTCTACTAGTTTCCCCCCCGAAGACTTGGAGGAGGTTTCGGCGGAGGCAGGGCTCAAATCCTCCCGCTTTTGAGCTTCGGAAATTGGCGCGTCTTTTGAGTTTCAATCCTCAAATAAAGTCCTTATTTTCGCGTTTTCACACATTCAACCTACACTAATGTCGCCCGGAGATGTTTGTTTAAACACCGGGGACGATAAATGTTGGTTGAAATGCAGCATTTTTGAGCTTTTTTTGTTTGAAATCGAGGGAACTGCCAGCCCCCCTCCTTTTTTGGCTGTAGTCAACCACACTAGCTTCCAGAGCTTTGCAGGCTAGTCTGGCTCTTTATTATCACACAGATATATCTTTATTATCGCACAGATGCATCTGTTTTACCTGTTTATTATAGAATTATGTTATCATGTGGAGCTTTAGCTTTCTTAGTCGACCATTATTGTTGTTTTTAGCTACTTTGGCTCTTTACTGGCAGCTAACCTGCAACTCTGTTACCACAAGCTAACTAAGTAAAATCAGATTTTCTTATTTTGCATATTGGGGGAGCCACTGGTTTCCAGGACCTTGTGTGGCTCCTCCAGGACTTTCCAGGAGCCAGTTAGGTTCTTTATAACATTATTGAAGTTCTTGTACTTGATTGTGGCCTGTTACAGTCTTATATAACCTCACAATTGACCTCTAAAATGTTGTATAGTATTTTAGATTATTGGGGCCCCTGCAGTATAAGAGGCCATGATGTGGTCCCAGGAGGGTTAATTATATTTATAGGATCCCTAATTCCTCATCCCATCTGTAGTCCATGTTTCTGAGTCTGTATATGTGTACTTTTTTGTATGTAAATCTCACCTGTTGTCTCTTTTTCTTTGCAGCGGAGCCATAAATATAGTCGACACAATGTCCAGACGCAGGTGAGCAGCTGCTGCTGTTTCTTCTCAAACTGGTGGTGTGGGGGCCCTCAGGGGCCCTCACTACCAAGAGGATTAGTCCTCCTTTACTGGACCTGCTGGGTGATGTTATATATTTCTATTTAGGGATGCACAATATTGAAGGTTTGCAGATATGCCGATATTTTTCCATCTAATTGCAGAGAACATCAAGCCTCTCCTGTAGTGGAATTAACATATTCATATTATGCCTGCTGTTATCATAATGCCGGCATAAAATACAATGCTTTTCAAAATGTGCACACTGAGCAAAATAAGAAAACTACTTCAACTTAAGTTACATGTAAAACATGCCATATTTATTTTTATGTTTAAACAATCATTGCAAATGGCAACTTTGCTGTCCGACACTTTAGGAAACATTCACACCGCAGACATATTTCTGTATGTTATCGGCATCATATCAGCAGAAAAGCTCATTTTGGGCAGGTGCCGGTATTTCATGGAAATAAAAAAAAGATTCCTTGTCGACAAAACCGCAACCGTTTTAGACCTAAAGCTGTGATAATACTGATGTATTTTATTTTTAATTTCAGCGGTCGCATCACTTTGCAAGTCAGAGATTCAAACACACCTGAGCCGACCGTCAGAGCCCCGCTGAAGAAAAGGAAATCTGAGGTTTGTTTGTTTGTTAAATCCATGGATCTGGTTCCAGACGTGGAGAAATACATCAAATATCACAATATTTTGACCAAATACCTCGATATTGCGATGATATTCGGTGCTGCACGAAATGTTTACACAAAGTGATTTTTGATAAATAGTCCTTAAACACTTGAATTGTAATGTTTTCAAGGTTTGAAAAGTGCTTGGATTTTTAAATCAAGTGCTTGAAATGTAGGTTATATATGATGCAAAGTCTATTTACAATCAGGTGACACATTTTGAAACATGAAACTTTATGTTTTCCTTTTAATTTGTCACCCTTCTGTCACAAAAAATAATCAGTATACTGTATGTTTTGTATGTGTGTATATATATATATGTAATTTACCGCCGCTGTCAGGTGCTGGAAAAGCCTGAAAATGATTGAAAAGTGTTTGAATTTGACTTTGGAAAATGTGTAGGAACCCTGACTGTCGTCAGTAATGTGGATATAATGACTATGTGGGTAAAGGCAATTAATATTTATCATTTATAAATATATTTTACTATAATGCAGCCTTTAAAATCAGAAAGAAGAGATATCTGGTCTCGTATCAATATATCCATATATTGCACAACCCTGGTGCATATTTAGTTTTTAATACCTTCCTGTGCAGACCTTTGTACTCAGTTTTTAGATGATTAATTAAGAGATTAGCACTGATGCCAGCTGACCACTTGTGTTTTGATTTTCTCCTCCAGCCCTCCAAGAAAAAGCTGCAGCCTGCTGCCAAGAAACAGAGCTATGAAATCCAGGTCTGTGTTTTCCACGTCATTAACTCTGAATGATTGTGTGTTTTTCACTGATAAGAGTTGGGATGATGTGTTTTACAAGTTTATTATCTGTATTTTGTGTCCCCTCCCTCTCACTGCGACCTGCCCTGTTTTTAAAACTCAGCATATAATTACAGTAAAACCTTTTAGTTTCCTGGATTATAATTCCATTAGATTGGCTTTTATTGCACTTTCATTATAACACAGGTGACATACAGTAGCAACACACACACACACACACACACACACACTCATCTGTATACATGTAGAAACAAACTACAGTTAGTTTCAGGGTTCGTACAAAGTCTTAACATTTTGGAAAATGTTTAATTTTAACAGTTATGTTTTCAAAGTTAGGAATTATGCTTGAATCTGAATATACTCCTTGAAAAATGTATTTGGACGGATCACGATTATAAAAGCACTTCTGGTGAATTTCCATTATCGGGATAATCGTGAATATTCTCATGACTGCAGTTTACTGCAGAGTATCTGTGATTACAGTATTAATATTTGTTTCTTAGAAAAAGTCTTCGGAAAAAGTCACAATTTGAGAAAACGGCTGTGATGTTTAGAGAAAAAAGTCGTAATGTTTTTAGAGAAAAGTCTTAGTGTTTTGAGGAAAAAAGTCACAATTTTATGATTAAAAAAGGCAGAATGTTTAGAGAACAAGTCGTTTTTTTTAAGAGAAAAGTTGTAATGTGAGAAAAAAAAGCAGAATGTTTTGAGAGAAAAGTCGTACTGTTTTTTGAGGAAAACGAAATGTAAAATAAAGTGATTCCACTGTGTTTTAGTGCCGTTTTTAAGAATATTTCGTAAACCTGTAAATATACTAACTTTATTTTTTATAAAGTTATTTAGTATACCACTAAACATGGAACAATAATAATACAAACTATTGTAATTTATTATGAAACACTCTGGAATCATTAAATAATCCTGATTAAAATATACAGTCAAAGTTAATAAAAAATAAACAAAATGTTGATCTGCATTGATAGATTTGGGTTTAAATAATTCTGTACACTTTATTTTTTACATTTGCATTTATAGTAACAATTTCACTGTGATGATAAAAGCTTCAGAGTCTGTAAATCTTTGGTTTCGGTTCCTTTAAAGTGACTGAATCTTCCTCCTAAAAATCTGTATAACTGAAGTTATTAAAGGCGTCCATTTTGTTAAACTTTAGTTTATATATAATACGCCTGCCTGGTATTTCTTTGCATTTATTTTATTATTTTTTAGCTTAGTTTTGTCTCCTACACATTATCTATGTTTGTGTTGACCAAAGCACCTCAAAGTTATTATATATGATATATTACTGGTTATATCAGATTTATCTTGATGATAAAGTGATGGGGGATTTTCTGCAGTAAACCTGCAGTTCCGTCTTTTCACCACAAGGTGGCACCAGTCGACTTTTATTTATAGCACATTTAATTATAGGTCAACTTTATGTGGTTTACATTAAAATTCATACAGAGACAAACAGATTATTAAGAATATAATAAATAAGATGCAACAATAACAAAACAGAAAATACAGACAAAAAGTCGTCATGTTTTGAGAAAAAGGTCCTGATGTTTCAAGAACAAAACCCAGTTTTATGACAGAAAAAGTCGTCATGTTTTGAGAAAAAAAGTCGCAACAAATCAAAATATAAAGTAAAGTGATTCCAGTGTGTTTTAGTGCCGTATTGTTTTGTTTTTTAGAGTTTTAAGCAACATTTTGTTGAATGGAATTGTGACATGAAATTTTCATATTGTCCCATGCCTAGTCAATTAAAATTCTGTAAACTTTATTTTTCCCAGTTGCATTTATAGAAACAAATGAGATGTGATGATAAAGGTTTTTGAGGTCATTTTTGTTTGAGGTGCTTTGAAAGTGAGATCTTAGTCTTTTTGTATTTAATAATAATAATAATAACACATTTGTATTGCAGCTGCTGCACAGTGATTTAACCTCTGGAGAAATATTATTATTATTCATGTTGTGAGTCTTGTTTGTGTTTTGCAGAAGTGTTGGTCGGAGGACGGAGCGACTCCCTGCGTTCTCATCGAAACTCCTCACAAAGAGCTGGAGCCTGCAGACCCGTCCGGCTTCAGACAGTACACCTTCAAGAACCTCTTCATCAAAGCCTCGCCCATCCCCCGCCTCAGGTACACACACGTGTGTGTGTCTGTGTGTGTGTGTGACTCTGTGTGTGTGTTTTACACCTCAAAGAGGCGGCCATTTCTCCACACTTCCTGCGGAGCTGCATTCAGAGTTCACAATGAATTCTTCTTTGTAGTTGAGATTTTGTGAATTGATTCAGTTACACAAAGTTACACAAACTCTGAAAGAACAAAATACTAAATAATATCTTTTATCTGATCAGAAACCTGTTTATTGACGAGTAGGTTTTCACACACGAGGAGGAATTTGCCACGGTGCTTTGGTGCATAACTTAGTAATAAAACATAAGAGCAAATACTGCAAAAGTCAAGAAACATAGATGTACAATAGAAAAATGTGCAATAACTGTATGTATAATGTATCGGTTTTAAAATGAGCGGGCTGAAGAGTTTTGTGCAAAAGTAGGACTGGGCGATAATTTAATATGATAATTTATAAAAGTTCCTGCGGATCTTTAAAAAGTAATTAATTCATCTAAAAATGAGGCTTTAACTGGTAATAAAATGTCTTAAATCAATCTTGCATTGTAAAATTCTCAAATAATCAGGAACATGTATTTTTATTTTAATAATTTACAGAATGCCTCTCGTATTAACGTGCAAATTCAATGAAAACATTTGCAGCGCGGCTGAAAGTGTTACACAGTGAAACATACACGGCTCGGTGAATTTTATGCAAAAAAAAGTTTTTCAAACTCTGCACGATGGGAAGAAAACGCAGTGAGAATCCCACATGTGGAGATGTTTGTAGAGCGTTTCTGGCTGTTCTGACCCACAATCCTTTGTGCTGAACACATGAGCGCGGTGGAGTACGGACAGCGTGTACTCTGCACGGACAGCTGCAGGACTGACACAAGTATGGGATTTGGAACGCGGCCAACATCGAGACATAAAACCAAGATGGCTGATGTTAAAAAGAACGAAGACGGATGTTAAAAGCAGGTGTTTGTGTTGCAGCTGGGCCAGCTCGGACGACGTCTGGATCAAAATGCTCAACAAGGAGCTGAAGTACGTCCACGACAAGAGCTACCTGCAGAGACATCCCAAACTGCAGCCCAAGATGAGAGCCATCCTGCTGGACTGGCTGTTCGAGGTGAGGCCTGCAAACATCACTTATTATTATTATTATTATTGTTGTTCACAGAGCTGTAACCTTCTGAACCTCACACAGTTTCTGGATGTTTGGTTGTGTGGTTCAGAGGGTTAAAATACAGAAACTCATGATAAACATTTTATTTTAAAATGGTCATCCAGTTGGTTAAAACTGTGTGTGTGTGTGTGTGTGCGTGTGCGTG
>JAOVVB010181694.1:0-11227 GCA_028570985.1 Heterobranchus longifilis | reverse complement strand
GAATAAACGTACCCACTGCTGTTACTAATCTGTAATCCTGGCAGGGATGTGCCAGTTGAGGTTAAAAAGACCTCGGCCTCCTGAGCTGAGCCTTCCCCGCTGCACTTCCTCACAGACTGAGATGAAGACCTGCTGCAGGCACTACCAATCAAAGGCTGTTAAAGGCCATAGATAGTTACAGTCAGGGTTATGGTTGTGGTTAAAGTCTGCCAATCACACCCGAGCAGAGGAAGTCCTAAACTCAGGGAGAAAAAGTTCCCTGGTGTTAGTCGAACTTGCCAGATGTCAGCAGGCTAATGGTATTTTACTGATAGTGAGTAGAAGCATATATACTTTTGTAAAACTCTTTAAAATACCAGAGCACAAAGTTCAAACTAAATTTTGCAATGGAATAGAGGGGACATTTTTTTTTTTTTTAATTATTTATATACTTTTTAAAATTATTTATATAATTATATATAGTTATTTCTTTAAAAAAATAATTATATATATATATATATATAATTTAAACTAATAAAATTTAGTTTGAACTTTGTGCGCTCGTATTTTAAAGAATGGTCTTCCTCAGGTGTCACTTTTGATATCCACACATGAGAAGTTGACAGAATGTGCAGTATTTTGTGGATTTAATTGCAAATGTAGTGAAGTTAATTGTAAGTCAAGGGTTACTTTAGAAAAAGTACAAAAACTGTGTTTAAAATATTCACTTTATTCCAGTCAAACTAGCTGATTTCACTTATTTGCTTATGTAGTTCTTATAAAATCTAATTAAATTGTGGAGCCTGTTGAGCCTCAGTGACACATTAAATATCCTACATATCCAACAACAATATCAGGACCACAGTAAATAATGTGCATGGATATTCATTCAGACGTAAGCTGAATATACAGATCATGTGATTTTTGACATGTACCCACAGGTCGAGCTGGTACAGTTAGTGATTGACGGCATAAACTACCTAATTGAATGTGAGAAGAGACTGGAGAGGGGGCAGGACATCAAGATCCCCTCCCCCATCGCTGCGTTCAGGAAGTGAACGCCACCTCTGCTGGGAATCCTGGAATAGAGCAGGCGCTCCAACCGCTGTTCGTTAAACTGTTGGTCTTACAAGATATTCATGGCTGTAGGCCTACTGACTTACATGCACAATACCCTCCTTACATGTACACAAATTCTAAACACAATAAACTCTCTTGAGAAATTGAATTGTATTATTTTACAATGTTGGTGGTGTTTCAGCCTCTGTTATAGAAAGCGAAAAATTACTAAATGACTAAAATATTATAAGAAATTCATAATAAAACAAATAACTAAGTTTATGAACAATGATGGGAAGTAACTGAGTACATTCACTCAAGTACAGTGCCTGAGTACAAGGCACTTTGTAGTACTTGCACTTCACTTATTTCTAGTTTATACCAACTTTATACACACCACATTCAGAGTGAAACATTGTAGCGTCTCCACTACTATCTGACAGCTTTAGTTGACAGTTACTTCTCTGATTACGATTTTACATTTAAAAACCAAAACACTTTATCATTATAAAAAATCAAAATAAAAAAGCAGTGTCTAATTGGGGTCCCTTGTCACATTTCAGATGTACATTCAACTGTTTCTTTCCACCACTGCTTGTCAACTCAAATCAAGTCATATTGTTTACCTCAAAAGCAAACAGAAGATTGAAACAAAAAATATTAGATTAGATTAGGAAGTCTCATAAAACCATAATTCTGGTAAATGTATACAAAACAAGATAAAACAGAGCTACATCTACTGTAGGTCAATCAGACAAGAAGGCACACAAAGTGGATACTCACACCTCCCACTGCTCTGCTCGTTCCTTCTCTCTCCCTCAGACAGAGATGTTGTTATAAGGCCATGGCCGATTGCCAGACTTAATAAGATGGAGCTATATTGGGAAAATAATGTCACAACCTTTGCACCTCTATAGTAAAGTGCTCAACCCCTGCTTGTCCTTACTGACAAAGAAGACCACACTGTTACTGCAGCATGTAGCTTCATATACTTTTATGAAAAATAAGTAAATAGCATCAGGAATAAATAAAAGGATGGATTACTGTATTATAGCAGCTGGTGGTTAACCCAGCATTCTGACCTCACCTGCCTCCTAAAGGCCTTTAACACAGGGTTAAAAGGCCAAGCTCATTACAAACACCAGACAGGACAAACTGAGGTGGCTGGTTGACACTACAGTATAACATAGCCAATTTCATCTTATTTACATGCTTAGGCAAGAAGAAGTGGGGATTATACTTTATAAATAAAGGCATCCTGCCATGACAAATTAGTGTTTTAATTATTTGGGTGAATGGCCCTTTTAAATCAGAGAGTCTTTGTGCTTCGCGCTTCCTTTTCTGGCAGCAGATTAATGACGTAGATCTATTAATGCTATTAGAGATCTACACTAAAGAGCTTGGGAACGGTGTGTGTGTGTGTGTGTGTATGAGTGTGTGGTAGTAAAGAATTAATGCTGCAATTATTACAATCTGAATGAGGTGAGGATTTATCTGATGGATGCTAAAATTAGATTTTCTGAGCAGGGATAGTGAATAGTATACATACAATAATTTGTTTACAGCTATGATATTAATATTTTGCCATGGTCATTTTGGCTGTATAAACACTGAGTAGTTACACATTGACATCTGCAGGTGTGGCAGCTCCAGTCTCAGCTGGACTATACAGATGGCTCACGTGTTTTGGGTGAGTGCCTTACATAAACACAGGACACATAATGTAGTTTCGGGACTTGTTGGTATAGTTTCAACACAAGTTAAGCAAACTCTTATTGACACTGGAATTCCTTTGAAAAATCAATTGATGATAAATTGGTACAAATAAATGATCAACATTAAAAGGATGGCTGGTGGCCACTCCCATAACGCAAACTGTTTTTGAGGCTATAAAACACACCAGAAAATGGATAATATCCATTTGACATCAGAGGTCCAACAAGTTTTCAAATTACCATTTGATCAAAAACTCAAAATGAGGCTGTGTGTATCTTTGGCGTTCATCTGTATGATGCTGCCAGCAGGTAAGAGCAGTAAAGAAGAGCAATCAGCACAGAAATTAATGCAGAAATTGAGTCTTTTTTTTGTTGGCCATTGTAAACATTTTGCATTTTCACTTTGCCTGCAGTGTGTGGGTTAAAATGTTTCACCTGCTGGAGTGCAAACCCCGGCACCTGCACTGAGGTATGGAACTGTCCTAAACATTACGACCGCTGTAGCACCAGCATTGGTAAGTGGAATTTACTATAGTAAATATAGTATATATATAGTATATACCACATGTGGCTTTGATGTTATGTGTTCTATGGTGTGATTTGCGTAGTCTGAACTGTAATTCTGTGATTCCTATCACATATTTTAACTTATTTAATGAAACCTTCCCTGTCTTTCTCTGTTGCAGTTGCTGAAAATTTGATCACCAAAGAATGCATGAGAAGTGATGTATGCAATAACGTAGATTCAGTGGGTGTCAGATGCTGTGCTGAAGATCTGTGTAATGCAGCGAAACACACTGGAGTCTTTGTCCCTCTCCTTCTAGCACCATTAGCCATCATCACACTCTTCTTCTGAAGCTACTTTTTACAATTTCATGCGGCAAAACATTTCATGCTGGAAACATGATGGTAATCAAATCACTTTCAAGACAGTGGTGATCTCTGAAAAAACATGGAGCCCTTGAATGAAGCCTTTGAAATATAAAATTCTTGTGGACTATTGAGAATAATTAGCTTTTTGCATTGTATATCTTTTAAGTATTCTGATGGTTTGTATAGTAGGATTTCCTCTTTTTTTTCTTTTTTTTTTACTTACTTTACTTACACATTTAACAGACACTGTATAATTTTAAATTAATGTAGAACGAAATGTACCAAATATAGACTGATGTTACAAAATTAATATTTATATCTTTGAAAATATTGATGACAATTTGCCGACTTTTGCTCATATTTAAACAGCAACTTTTCCGCACTGTATTTGTGCTCCTTAAAAAATCCTTCAAAAACAAACGAAAGAGCATAACTACATTCATACAGGAAAACTGTAGCTTTTTTTTTTTTTTTAGAGGAAAGAACAACTTGTTTGGAAAATAACTAAATCATCATGTGTGCAGTTAATGAAACCAGGCAGTAGAGGGCAGCATAGGAGAAATCAAAAAGTGCCACACAAACTCTTTAACAGGGTGAGACTATCAATAAGGAAAGTATCTTGTAATTAACCAAGTCCACAACCAAATGCATGTTATCATAAAATATGTTATTAAAGAATTTTGAAAGATCTTTCTCATGAGAATCTTCAATTATTGATATGTTATTGGAAGCAATGTTTTGATGCAAGTGGATGTGGTGCTAGAATTAGGTATTTTATTTTATTGTTTTTTGCCTGCAGGTAAATGTAATGTAAACATACAGTCTGAGTACAAAATAACAGCTATGACTAATGTAAAATAACAAAATGCTACATTAAAAGCTGCAGTCCATTTAAAAAAAAAACTTTACAACCCAGTGGCATCCAGTGGTCACAGTTTGATTTACTGGGGTAATTATATTGCAATTATATAAATAATGGACATTTTTAAAAGTGAAGTCATAGCCGAGAAATCACTAACTGACCTGGTGTGCACTTGTGAAAGAGCAGATGAAAACCACACCCAGCTGATTATCAGCTCACTGATCTCTATTCAAAGTGACTTATTACACAGTGACTTCATTTAAATGAACTTACATTTCTTCAGTCACTCTTGAGGTAATGTGGTGTGCAAAATAAAAGGCAAAACAAAACAACTGGGGTATAACCATTATGCAATCACTCCACGTTTCAGAAAATAACTCCTCGGTGGCTGTGTGTAAACCTTTTGTTTGTGGTTAATATTGCTTCATATCATAAATAACAGGAAGTTAAAGATGTATTATTGTGAAAATTAATATTTCTACTGTATGTGTGACGTCAATACAAAAAAGAGCTATTGCATATTCAGGATCTCCACACTACATTACTATAAATGTAGCTCTATGAGTCATGCTGTCAATTAACTGAGCAGTATCAAATTGCTAAATGTGACAAATTGTTTATTATTGCTATTGTTTATATATAACAGCTGAGAATTCCCCAAATTACTCGGGACTGACGCAGAACAGCACGTCTACATTTTTTAAGACTGTAAGTCATAACAGACTCTGATACATTGCCGTAAGTCGCATGTAAGCAGTGTGTGCCTGTGAACAATGTGCCGTGTGTAATTTGTTGTGATATATTTGCTCTGGGGTCAGTTGCTGATGTTAACTTGTGAAGAGGATTTAGTTAATCTTCTCTAAAGAGGCAGAAAGCCACAGAGCTGAGGTCATATATAAACTGGTAGCTAATATGTTGAGCAATGAGTGTGTTTTCACCAATGAAAGCTCATTTATTGATGTAATAAATGCTTGATTTGGTTGGCTGTAAAGTTGATTTATACTGTTTCCATCAGGCATGTGAAATGCACATATTTACACATCAGCGGGGGTTTATTCACTGCCTGTCTCTCCAACTTCCAACATGAGCCAAGCTGTCCAGTAAAATGATCAAGATGCTTGATTGTTCTGGCTGCTCTTGGACTTCAAACCTTGAGGTCATGTTATTTTTGCTTCGCTGGATTATACTATAAGTTGATCTGGTGTATGTTTGCTAATCGCAGATCTTTTTTCTCCCGTTATTGCCATTTCTTGATGAGTTACAGCTGATGTTATTTTAAAAGCAAATGATAGCTCTATCTTTCTCATGTATGAGGAAACAGTTGAAAGATTATTTAAAAAGGGCAGTAATAATACATTTATCTATAATTAGCACTTCAAAAAAATGTTAAGTTTGGTGTAGTGTTACATCATCTAATGTATAGCAAGGATCCTAAACAGTCAAAAACATCAGCAGACTGAATAGAATGTTATAGAGTAACAATAAAGTAACAAAAAAAAACATTCAACCCAGATCACAGTTTTGTTTAGTAACCTCCATAGTATCCCTAATATTTGAGTTAGCATTCATTACAGATCCAGCAGTCCACCAATTAAGTTGGTGTGCAAAATGTTATCATAACAAAAAAAAGGAATGATGGCCAACACTATAAAAATATGATCCAGGTTGTAAAAAGCCTGTATTTTAACAATAACAACATCTGGATTTGTACTGTTCATGCCACTGAAAACACGTCATTTTCACTATAGAGGAACATGCTAGAAGAACATGTTGGACAGAGTACTAGAATATTATCTCAAGTAAAAGTACTGTCACTTTAAGGAATGTTTACTCAGGTACAAGCAAAACTTTACTTTGGTAAAAATGAACTTAGATAAAAGTAAAAAGTAGGTAAGTTGAAATGCACTCTGAGTAAACATTACTGCGTTAAAGAAAACATTAACATAATGATGATGTTATGTTGATGGACACATTAAATTAATGAACACATTTAGGCTACAAAATATAATGCGTTAACATGTCAACAAACACACATCACACCACAGAGCCCTGATGTCCAAACAAACTACAAATTCCATTTCTATAGACGTCACTTTGCAGCCTGTTCATACAACTGAAAACATCACCAACGCACACATCTCAGACATGTATACAGGGGCGTATAGCAAAAAAATCCTGGACCATGTACATAGGCACTCAGTCCAACACCCTGCATGTATAAACAATAAAAACTCCACAGCAGCTGCACAAACACATATTACAGGAAACAGAGAAGAGGACAGTTTTTGCATGTGTAGCACACACACACGCACAAACACAACACTATGTTGTTTAGCAACATTGACATTCTCCTCTGAAGAGTCCTCTGAAAGTTACAAAAATACAGTGAGTTTGTTTTTGTGCTCACCTGTCTACAGTCATTCAGTGAGTCTTGTGCACCGCAAAGTCCTCCTCAGTCTGCTCCTCATTGCACAGAAGAGGAAGTCTTGACCCGGACAACATGCCAGACATCCATAGGAAGTGACTCAAGCGAGCTACACCGGAATCCCAGAAAACTTGGCCGCTGCTCCTGAGGCTAAATTGTTGTAAAAAAAAAATAAAAAAATGATGATAGGAGATGGGTTATATAACAGCAATATATTATATGGTAATACAACCAGTCCACTCAGCCTCTCTGTCCTGCTGCGCTCCTCAAACTATTCAAACTGAAGAGCTGAATGAGGCTCTATAGTCACATCAGGGATAGTCTGTCACAAACAGCAGAAAGGCCTCACACTTTTCACTGAAGGTAAAAGTTCCTCAGTGAACGCTGAAGTCATCGCTGGAGGATCCACCAGGAGCATTTTAGCATTACATAACATCTTGGGTGCGTTTGATTTGGGTCACTTTGCGTGCTAGCCAGGCGGTGCATTAAATCACTGCTTAATTAAGACAGATGCAGTCTTTTAAAAAACAGCTATGCTGAGGTGCAATAATGCTAACCATTCTCCACAGTTTATCTTTTTTTTTCTCTGCTGGGACTTGAAATGTAGTCCCAATACTTATGTATTGTAAGTACAATACATAAGTACAAGTAAAATAACAGATTAAAAAAATTACTTATTGGGAGAAAAGGACTGTTACACACTTGCAATTAAAAATATTTATAGGGAAATATAGGCATAGGGATGAATGTATGTGTGTTACGGGGTGTATGGAATGGAGGAGGTACCTCAACGCAGAGAGGCAGGCAGGTTAAAAATAACGAAAATCGAGCTTTATTTAAACAAAAGCTGAATAACAAAATACAAAAAGGCACGAGGAAATCCAAAAACACAAAAAAGAAACTAAAACACTAAGAAAGCATGCAGGGAACTAATGAGCAGACATAAGACTAATCACATGACACGAAAACTACCTGACAAGCACAAGGATCCAACAAAGACTGAACTAAAAGCAGGACTGATATACAAAAACTCAACTAATCAGGGAATGGGGAACAGGTGAAAACACTGGGAGCCGATTGGTAGTGGACACACTAGGAGCTGGGAAGACGAGAGATGAGAGACAGGTGATGAAGGAAACTGTGAGCAGGGAGACATAACGAGTAACACAGGAGATAAATACAAAATAAACCAGGAAACAGAATACTCAAAACCAGAAAACCAAAACCTCTAGAAAACAGAAAGTCTGCAGAAGAAACCAAAACATGAAAAATGCAAATAACACTAAAAACTCAACCCAAAGTCAAGGGCACAGAGTCAGACTGTGAAAATGTGCACCGAAACATTGTTTCTGCTGTTCCCAATAAATATTTTTTAATTGCAAGTGAAGAACTGTGTGCAGGAGTCCTTTCTTCCACACCAGTCGTCCATATGGTCTTCTCTGATGCACCTGTTTATATGTAGGTGTGCATATGTTCTACTCTACTTCATTAAAATGATTTATTAAAATTACATATATTTTGTTACAGTAATGATAGTGAAAGTAATTTGTGGGTAGGTGACACAGGAATATTTGTACGTTCTCATAGAGGATGAAATGTACAACTTTTGCTTTGAATGGAAAATAGAAGGAAAAAAAGAAAGAGAGAGAAAGAATAATGAAGTACAGTAACAGATTTTTCTCTCTGCAGTACAGTATTACTATTCACTGACTCATCCAGTGTGAATAATATCTTAAATAAACATAACTTCCTCTTTCTGTTACTTCAAAGTTATTAATAACACAAGCATGTCTCTTTGTGTAGGGCCACATCTCATCCACGAGGACTTCTGACCCCTTTTGGCCCGACAAGTGACAAAGTAATTTCCAGTCCACCATCACAGGCCATTATAAATACATCGCAGAGTATTCAAGGCTGCTGTGCCCAGTGCGAGAAACAAATAATCAGACTTTATCTCTTTCGATGGCATCCAAAGTGTGTTTCATTCTCTAATGAAGACTGAAAATTGCAACACATCGAGCGAAAAAAGACATCCGCTGGTTAATTGAATCATCACGGTTGAGCAGGTTTGAGATTAATTCCACGTAAGGAGAAGATCAAAAGCGAGCCAGTTAGAAGGAGGTCGAGGGGAATAAGAGCACTGAGGCTTGTGGGATAATCCCATTAAGAGCTGCACATTCATTCAGACTGAGGATCCACAGCTGTACAGTATATAAGAGATTAGGGCTGTGATGGAGAGGGGTCACAGGCAGACCTGTATTCTTACAGTTTCAGAACATTGTGGTGTATTTTTCTGTGCTCTCAGTATTAAGCCTTTTTTAATTATGATTCTGAGCAATGATCAACCACTATGAAAGCTATTTCAGAGTTTGCCTCTGGAACAGATTGGATTACAAAAACGACAAGAAATGCATGCGTCATTGCTTAATACTGATTGCCAAGGACATATTTTAATACATTGGAATACACATACATTTACATTGTGTATGTATGGATGTATGTATATATATACACACATACACACATAATTGCAGGGTATAGCAATGACGTCATCTTTGCAAGAATTTGTTTCTGTGTAAACTCTGGCGAAGCAGCTCACTTTAGCACCACAGAAACAAACTATCCATTGGCAGGGTCACCCGCTCACTGTCCAAATAGCATTAGGCAAATGACATTAATGATTTTACCACATAGTATTGATCAAAATACACCACTGATGAAGTGCAGTGCTTTGAGCTAAATGCAGATGTTCGTGTACTAACACGATGACTATGCTAACATGCTGTGTGGTATAATGAGGTTTATATCTTAGTGTTGTGTGTTAGCCTGCTAAGATTTGCTAATTATCACTAGTTGAGGTTGACAGGAATGTCTTTAGTTTTGCAGGTATTTGGTCATAAGCCAAATTATTGGACCAATACAAATGTGGACTTGATGATTTTGTTTGATGAAAAGTTAAGGAATCACTAAAGCTATTACAATTTATCCAGAGGGGGGACAAGAACGCCTGTACCACATTTCATGGCAATCGCTGTGGTCAGGGCCGGTCCTTGGCATAGGCAGTATAGGCAGTCGCCTAGGGCGCCACCATGTGGAGGGTGTTGTGTGTCATCAAAAAAGAAAAATGAAGAAAAAAAACTCAATATGTACTTATAAAAAAACCAATATTATAATGTGCGGCCGATCTGATATTTTTTCATGTTTTAAGAAAATTATGGTTTTATGTTTTGCAGTCTGTTTTGTGACATGGCGTGCACGGCGCACCCGTCGCACTGCTGATCCACTAAGTAATGGCACAACACTTTGAACTATCAGCAGCAGCTGCATGGTCGTGTCTAGATGGTAACCCAATGTTTGCAAAAGTCTCATGAAATGGTTAAGTTTAGGCATTTATCTCGAATGATTATTGTAAGGTCGTGGAAAACGAGTTTCGGGAGAGTTTTCGCAAGTTATTGCAAATCTTACCATTTGGACACTACCCAGCTGCATCCAGAGGGGAAGAAAAAGATTGGTGTGTAGGATGGGCATGTGGGAGCGTCATGAACAGATTTCGCCTAGGCCTCAAAAAATGCTAGGGCCGGCCCTGGCTCCGGTGCCACTAGCCTGACTGAAAAAAAGCAAGATTTTGCTTTGCTTTGCTTTGCTTTGCTAAAAAAAAAAAAAAAATGTCTCCCTAATAAATAGTTGTTAAAAACCCAGTACCACACAAACACATATCATATTTAGTGCTGGACTAGACTGAAGAATCTGTGGTTATGGGTCAAATGGATGGATCCTGCAGAAGCATAGCAGTAAAACAAACACCAAATGTACACGATGCAGTTCTAAAATGAAATGGAAGAAGGCTCATAAAAAGCAGAACATTAAAAATGTGCTTCATCATGCAAGTCATATTTATTTTTAAATTGTCAAGGCAATATAAACAGAAGAGACAACAGAGATGTAAAACCTCCCAGAGAATACTGAAACTGATATAAACTGAGAACAACAGAGGCAAGGTTTGAAATTAATGCTCTTGCCAAGAAATATAATGTATCACGTTTCTTGACAAACGACAAAAAAAAACCCCAATTAAATCCTCCATAAATCTGAGATTAATAAAAATAATTCTTCAAATAAATATTCTATAATCAAAGCGAACATAACTGTGACACTAAATCAAATATTGGCAAAAACAATACAAAATATGTATTGACAGCATTAGTCAAACTGGTGTATTTACAGAGACATGGATAACTGTGTGTGTGTGTGTGTGTGTGTGTGTGTGTGTGTGTGTGTGTGTGTGTGTGTGTGTGTGTGTGTGCGTGTGTGCGT
>JAOVVB010181683.1:0-10000 GCA_028570985.1 Heterobranchus longifilis | reverse complement strand
TGAAAAATGGATTGTGCCGTCAGGTGTACAGAAACTGTGTGAAACCATGTATAATTCCTGTAGAGGATGAATCGTTAAAAAGACAAGGTGCTGCATTCAATTAATGGGACAGGAAATAGGAAGCGCTTTGACTTAAAATGCAGCTTGCTAATAACCTGCACGGTTCATTAGCCAAGGTTTGACCTAGCTAAGCGCTTAATAGTAAGAGCCAGCGTTGAGCTGCAAGAAGTTCTCATTTCACACGGAGAGAGGGGCAAAACCTGGAAGCTATCGGCCTCGAGAACACCTGGGACAAATACATTTTATGCCCTATTGTTTGTCTGCTTCACAGTAGTAAAACACAACAATAGAATTCTTAGAAAGACAAAAAAAAAGTGATTGTCAAGAAATTATTAATACAGCAAAATGACCCAGAAACACCAAAACAAAAAGGCAAGGAAGAGTAAGTAAATGAGAACATGATGGGCGGGGGGGGGCGGGAGAGATGGCGTGAGAAAGAGCATGTGTTAGAGGGAGGGAGATGAGCGGGCGTTACACAAGCGCGGGAGTCTAATCTTTAAATCCTCCCTCGCGATCTTCAGTTCAGCCGGTCCCAAACCTGAGGGATTTAGGTCCTCTCATTCTCTAATCAAACGCTCGCAGTACCGTCTTCTGCCACCGAGCAGCGCTGCGGAGCAACACCTGAACTGAGTGGGCACAGGGAGAGATCGGAGTCCGAGAGCCAAAATTACCTCTATTCCACTACTCAACCAAAAAATGTATATAAATAAATAAACTGGAGCTCGGTACTCGGTGCCACAAAATCACGAGGTGGTCTTCTGAAAATAGCTCGGGCTGGCATTCATTTTGAGTTTGTGGGAAGAGAGTGGTGTGCAGTATGATTACAGCATATGTGATGCACAGTTTTTTTTCTCTCACAGCGGGACATATGGGCTGTAAAGCAGCATTGTCGACACGGGACTGTAACACTCCGCACAACATAAAATACCAATACCTCATTCTTTTCAGCAGCATTGGCAGTTCCTCTTGGCAAAGCGTATCGTGCAGTGTCATCAGTAGTTGGGGTAGAAAGTCTTTTAATTCACTCCGGTGGCACTGGACTGCAAATCACTGGTGCATCTCTTTTCATAGAATATTGTTCTGCGAAATGGCACAGACAATAACGTGGACGCAATGAGGCGTGAAGTGCTTAGAAGTAAATTACTTTTTCAGTTTCAATCTCCTCTGTAGCTCTGTGATGAACGATACGTCGCTAAGACAGGATTGATAGCGTTCAATACAGAAAACACGGACGTGAACTAATTAATATTTTCACAGCGTTGGAGACTCTGCAGGACACTGGATACAAACTAAAATAACTAAGTCTTTTGGGAAAGCCTTCATGCCTTTTACTCTGAAATCAGCCTCATGGCAGATTGTGCAGAGCGGGCGAAAAACTGATTGATGTCGCAGAGACTGAAGTGCAGTGCATTCTGGGATTTGGCCACAGTTGATCTCTCACTCTCCCTTTCTCCGCAAGAATGATTATGATTAAGTGTGTGTGTGCACATGTGTGCGCACACGTTATGCTGATTTACAATGTGTATGCCTAAAGCCGGCTTGCCTTGTGTTATTACGGATCTAACAGCAATGAAGATTAGCACAAGCCGCAATTTCTGGCACCAGAGAACCACAAAAATAATTCTGATTAATAAATATGCATTGAAACCTGTTCAATGCTTTTCAATGAATCTCTTTGAATCAACTTTTTTTTTTTTTTTTCAGTGAAGAATTAGGCTGAAAGAAACTTAATTTCTTGAAACCAACCTTTGATTCATTCACAGTGGGATACTCCCACATCCCATTTATTGTCCCATTAGGTTGTTTGTTATTCGTTGTCAAAGCGTTCTTAAGTTCTCTGATGAGGATAATTTGTTTGCATTGAGATTAGGAAGGCCGGTGGAGCTAAGATGAGATGGCAAGATTTAGAGGATTTGGCCGAGTAGCGGATACTAAGAAGATTCCGGATTAGTTTTCCCCGCTACTGATTAGATGGGAGGAGGAGGAGGAGGAGGAGGGGGGAGGATTTTTCACTCTTCCCTCCCTGACTGTTGGTCGGTCATTCTCATGTTCTCGGCCTGTCTGTGATTGGTTCTCTGGTGGCGCTATAGGGACGGATGAGGGGGCTTTGTGTCCGACATATATACCCCCGGGCAGAGGGCAAGGGGTCTGGGATTTATGTGGAATGAGCCAGGGATATCTAGGAAAACCAGAAGTCAGAGCGAACTGGGACGTGACACCCGAGATGCTTTCCTGTCGTTGCTTTTTGCTTCATGTAAGCCTGTCGTGTCAGATGACAAACCGCTTATGTTGAATATTTAATGTGAACACAGCGGGCTTCTGAGCATTGTTTTGTTGGGAGTCCAAATATCTCACCAAATTCTCCCTCCCTTTGTACCACCCTTTCCCGCCCTCTCTCTCAGGTTTCTGGCAGAGTTCCATGAGGATTTTTTTCCTGAGTCCGCATATGTGTCGGCATCAGAGGCCCACTACAGCATGAAACAGCCGAGGCCGATTTATTGAAGGAGACGTCGGCCATTGTGTTTCCTTCCCTTGCTTGTCTCTACCCTTCAGCTTGTTTAGACCGACCTGTCTGGGCGCGTGTGCGGAGTAATAAATCGCAGCTGTGCGTGGAGTTCGGCTGTATTTCCTGGACCAGCCTTTTCTTTCTCCTCTGGCCTAACACTAGTTTTCCTGCTGTCCCCTTTGTGGAACCAGTTGCTTCTAACATGCCACTAACCCCTCGCCCCTGCTCTGTCTGTGGGACTGTCCTGCATGTCATGCCACCCTGCTGCGCTTTGCTTCAAGTGTACTGCTCCGAGGCAAGTTGTGCGTCGGCACGCGCTACCTTTTTTTTTGGAGGCTTCCTATAAGATTTACTCGTCAGGAGACCAGCTTCTGGCACATCTGCTCCTTCGTTACCTGGCCTACACTTTTTAAGACCAGGCTGCGGCGGGGGAGGCATCTCCGATATTACGGGCTGGCCAAAACAAAAATCGCTCTTCATGGCCACTGTGTTGGAATATTGTGGCCTGTTTATAGAAGGGAAATGGACACAAATTGAAAAGCCCTGTGTTCCTGTTCCAATAAACTCGTTTTGGATACTTCTTAGGGCATTGCTGGTTTGCCTGTTTGGTAGCTTGGCCCCCTTTTTTTTTTTTTGTAGTGACTTGTGTAAGCGCTTCCTATGTAGCGCCGCCACTGATCCTCTCCTGGATATGATTCCTCTAAAGCCACAGTACAGACTGGCTCCTCCTGTCCTGGAGTTGCGTCGCCACTTTCGCTGAGCAATTCTAATTTAAGGACTCTTAAAGGACTTTCAGTCAGGAGCGTTGTTTTTCCTGCGCATCTCTCTCTGTAGTATGACACTTTTCAGTGTCCACGACAGATTGTATTTCTTGGTTTGTCTTGCTTTTGATTTTGTCCTGTGTATGTCTGATACATGTTTAGCTGCTTTTTTTTAATTTTCATTTTTTTCTGCCTCTCACTGTGGCCACCGATCAGAAAGGATGCAGCACAATGGTAAAAAAAAATAATGAAAATACAATATTCTGTGTGCAACATATTTGACAGTAATGCTGCATTCACATGGATTCAGGTAACGACAGATGGACACCTTTGGAACGGCACGCGTATGAAGATATGTTGCTGTGGTGACGTATTATTTACTAAAAATAGAATAAAAAATATAAAATACATTTATTTTGTCTATTTTTAAAGTAATTACACTAGTAATGCATGTAGCTTCTTGTAATATCTCAGTAGGATTTAATTTCTCCTGATGTGAGGGAGCAACATTGCAGAGGACGGCAAAAAGTTCAAACATTTTTTACTTTTCCCGGCAATTCCGTCACCGTTTAATTTTTCTGTCCTGCTCTCGTCCACTAAAATGAATTTGCCATCTACTGTCCTGTGAATGCAGCATTAACCATGTGTTGACAGAGCAGTGTCGTCATATCTTGTTACAGAAGGTAATCTTTGTAATCTTAACATTTTAGTGACATATCTGAGGCTGTTAGTTTTTGCAGATATTAAAGATTGTTGTCATTGAGTACCAGAAGATTAGACAATCACTTGAATGGGTCAAAAACAAATGCAGCATAAATTTATGTGATTTACGATGCAACTGGTGCCATGTGCGAAGCATTTTTTTTAAAAAGAAGTAATCAGTTAAACAAATGCTCGGAATTTCTTGTGATTGCAACAAAAGTGATTGTTATGGTTACCGGTCATGACATTGTGAAAATGTAAATACAAAACACCTGTTGATCAGTATGTTATTTATTTTTCTTTGCACACCACTGTTCATGTGTTTATTGAATTGGTTCTAAAGTACTTGACAAGGCTTTGATAGTTAGTTTGTCTCAGCTGTTTCTTGAACAAATACATCTGTTTAGACTGTGACACACTTGTATGTGTTATCTATGTTTCCCGTGTTATGTGCAGAGCTATGATTTGCATAGCCTGTTAGACTTTTCTATTTCTTGTCTGTTTCTTTTCAGCCCTGTTTTCTTCATAGAGTTGAAATAAAGACTGTCATCTTATTCACATATATCCATAAAGCAGCATGATTGTGTATGCCTATATATGCCTATACTAGCAAGCCAATTTAAAACATGTCAGTTTTTCCAATGTGATGTACCGTCATGATCGATGCCTGCTCATTCCTGCGCAATTTCCTGCCTTTTCACTGTGAGATGAATCAGATTGGAGCATGCAAATTGATTGAATCGCTGAAAACCTCATGAAGCACTCCTCTATTAAAAGTTAAATGTAGACAGGGGAGTGTTACCAGCTACCTTGACTTTCCATGTCTCTGCACTGTAGTTAAACTTGAAACTGAAAGTGTTGTTGCCGTAGCTTGACATTTTGAATTTGCTCTCCTTGTTAACACAGTGTTTGTCTTTGAGTAGTCTCACACAGCCAGTTATCTCCACAGAGCTGCTGGGGGGAAAGTCTGGATTCAATGCGCTTTCACTCCTGGATAGTGAAAAAAAAAACTCCCGGGCCTGTTTGTATTTTCTTAAACCAATCACAATCGTCCTGGGCGGAGCCACGCCCCGACTCCGTCTGCAAAACAGTGTCAGAAGGGAGGAACACCTCCATGAAAATGATGGAAACATTTTCTTTGTAGATCTTTACAATCATTCACTGAAAGAACAGAGCAGATCTGCCTTATTACACGATCCAAATCTTCAAAACTTGTCATTTTCAGCATGTAGGTTGATAACTCGGAGGTTGTTGTTTGTTTCCCGTAGCGGAGGGACTTTGGGAACGACAACACGGACTTACAGGAAGTAAGGCTTTATCCCGCCACTCTTTGGTAAGCCCAGCAGACTAGTCTTTGAGCTACTTGAGAGCAATCCTTATCAAATCCAGTGGTGCTCATTTAAATGCACTTCTTACTACTTTGACACTATTTAATCAAAGGTGATTAAAAAGAAACAGCCAAAGTGGCTCTACAGATCTGTTATTGATGTGGGATGGTACTGCTACTGTTCCCCTGGGCGTCAGAGGACAAGTTTGAATTTTGATCTAATCAATGTCCCCTTGTCTGCTGAAGATGGATGGGATTCTCCTCGTGCTTGTGCTAAGCAGAGGCGGACATGTTTTTGGCAGAGATGAAAGTTCGATATGTTTTAAATCTCGGTGGGTAAAGTTACAGCACTTTTCTCACGTGTGCTGAATGTAAAATCTCATACTATCTCCTACTTCATTCAGTGGAGTTTGAGGTCATAGGGTCACTATCCATGGTTCCCACGGGTCCTTGAAATCCTTATGTATAAATAGACATGGGTCATAGAAACTGCTTGGATTTATGCATGTTGTGCAAGAATAGAATAATAATAAAATTACATTCCCAAACTTAAACTCTCAATTACATTTCTAGGACAAATGTACTTTCTCCCAGATTGCATTTGTTTTTGACGTATTACAAAAAGGTTTCCAAGTCTGCAGAAGTCCACGTGGACCAATTCGATTTTAGTTAAATAACAAACGTACTTATTTGAACTCAAACCATGATCTTTTCCTAAACCTAACCAAGTAGTTTTGTATCAAGTGACAAAAGACTGCGACTGTAATCTTTGAGGAAAAGCGTTTCCCTCGAAACATAATAGAGAATGCAGTTTAGTTGTATGGAAACGTAATTTCGGGAGACACGGTTGATCACAGTTGCGTCATTGTTTCACGTTCCAGCCTGCTAGTTTTCATAAAAATACTCGACATTACTGTTGTAACAGTAGTGAACCTTGATCCCTGTCTCAAACTATGTCGTGTTGAGGGATCTGGACCTGGAAAGTCCTTGTATTTGATGTTTCAGAAGGTGTGGGAAACCGGACCATCCCATAACTCGTCAGTCCCTCCTGTGTGTCCATCAAAAGTGACGTGTGTAAGTGAGCGAGGAACTTTAATGGCCTCAGTATCCTTGTGTGGCCAAGTAAGATACTTGGGACAACACCAGTACATTTGAAACATCCTTGGACAAGAGTATCAGACAAACTATAATACTAAAGTCGTTAACTTTGGGAGGTCATAACCGTACCTGAGAAGCACATTTATTATATATCTACCAATCTAACTGTCACAGCTCTCTTGGAGAAATTGTTTGACTTTTTTTTTTTTACTCTCATTTCATGGGAGTCCATTTGTTTAGCTTATCATAAAGACTGGAGGCAGGGGGAAACTGCTAGCCTGGCTCTGTCATTAAACTTCCCAGCACCTTTTATACCTCAGTATAAATTAGTTAGTGTAATTAGTTACAGCACATGACTCCCTGTAAAACCAGAAATTGCCGTTTTTACATGTCTGCTTGCATTAAACAAATGAGATACAGCGTGTTATGGCTTTAGAGTTTCGGAGTGCACCACGGGAGCTCTTACTCCCGGCTACTTTATGCTAAGCTAACCAACTCCTGGCTTTTACTTTCGAGTGAATACACAAACATGGGAGTTTGTCCAACATACGAGTTCAGAGTAAAGCCTGGTTGGAAGATCCCAAATGTGAAAAGAAAGCTTTGTGCAAAATCGTTCGACATCTCCAACATGGGGGAGGCAGCAATTTTAGGCCATATGCGAGGGCAAAACCTGAAGTCTGTAAATTTGAGTCTGGAAAATTTTGAAATGGAAAATGTGCAGGAACCCTATAAATAAGGTAGTCATAAATCATAAGGTCTCCATTATTAAAAATTGCAGCGGAACAGACTTCGGTCAAGTCACTCGTGAGGATAGTCCCAATAATCCCGATAATGGAAAGTCACCACGATCACCTGATTGTGAGTGTTTATTATCGTGATCCACGATAAAATCATTTATTGTCCCATCCTTACTCTATTCTTGATTTCTCAAAGCTGCGTTTGTGTAGATCTCGTGCACAGTAACTACTTAGCCTATATGAAGCCAGACTCTTTGAAATGATGCTGCATGTTACAGATCGAATCTATTGGCCAAGCTTCTGCTGGCGTTGATCTATAGGTGCCCGGAAAAAAAGGTGTGCAAAGTCTCTTCTTCTATACCTGTGTACTGTATCTTTACTGTCTGCAGAACATTGCTCTTAGACTATCCCCAGTGTACCTATGGCTTCCCCATATCAGGGTCCTAATGGGTTTTAGTGGTGAGCCCTAATTGTATTGGGACTGGGTCAGACTTCTTGTAATAAACTGCTTATCACTGCAACCTAAGACAGCACTCTCTTGCCTGCTGCTATCATGTAGCCACAGAAGCCACCGGTCCAAGCCCCTGCATGCATCTCGGATAGATTTCCCGTCCCGCTCCCTCTCTCCCCACTTACCACATGATTCAATTGTTGTGGTGAGAAATGGGATGTAATGAGATGTGAGCTATCACCTCGTAAGTGCTGCTGCCCGCACCTTTCACCTGATTCCGCCTCTTGTTTTGTTTGCGTTCACCCCCCCCCCCCCTTCCATCTGCAGCGGCTGGGTCCTATCTGTCCATCCCTCTCTCCGCTCTCTCTGCGTCTGGCTTCCTCTTCAGTCCCTGAGTGGTTTTCTTTTCCTGCCCTCACATCCATATCGCCATCTCTTTCGTCTAGTGTTTCCTCTGATTGGTCTTTTGTCTTTCCGTTCCTCTCCTCAGAACTCTTTTTGAGGCAGGAGCGTGAAAAGCCTCAGGCCAGTCGGGAGTGCGCAGACATCTCTTTCCATTATCTAATTTTGAAGTGTTTTTCTGCTTCCCTTCTTTTCTTCCACTCTGAGATTTATCGAGACATCGTTGGACGCATACATCGCCTTGCCCGTCTTCATCCACGTCCACATAAACTTATCTATCTACATTCGTTTTTCTGTCATCTCGTTTTTTGTTTTTTTTACCCTCTTCATTCTTGCGCCATGGACCTCAGAGATGGATTGCATGTGGAGAAGGTGGACACCAGCCCCTCCGTCTCCTCTGCCTCTTCTTGGACATCATTTGAACTTAGCACTGACCTCACATCAGTCAGCTCCGACCAAGTCTCGACCCCTCTGACAGCACCCGGTGGCTGTAAAGCCTTCGAGGACCGGCACCCGAAAAAGTCTCCTTCAGTCAAGGTCTCTTCTGAAGCGCGGCGCAGGGAGGTCACATGGAGGGAGACGTCTTTTCTCGGAGATGATGAGTAAGCACGCTATTGTACTAACCCGAGCATTCATCGGGGACAAGGTGAAAATAAGTGTCGTCTCCGTATGTTGCGTATGATACAGAGATATTACCAGTCACGCCGCGAAAAAAGTTAACATGGCGTCCTATCAAAGTGTCCTTGTAAACAAGACACACTACTCCTGTCACTGTCATGTGACTCCTGTAGTAAAATGCATGCATGATTCTGTGTATTAGATTCTCCATCATGCATTCAGTTATGCCACCTTGGTTTGACCTGTAATCGTAATCACACTCTCAGGTTTGTCACTGTGTTTTTGATACATGATTTCCCGCATTTTCATCACAATTCAATCTTTAATATAATCAGTGGTAGTATTCATATCTTTTACTTCATTAAAATTACACTGTAAAACTCGATAAGTTAATATAACTAAAAATAAATAAATAGTGAAACTGATTAGATCGAAAATTTAAAGTTTCACTACTCAATTTTCTCAAAAAAGCTACTTGATTTAAAATGTTTGTTCACTTACAACACTGAGTCGTGAAACTTAAAATTTTCAATGTAATCAGTTTCACCATTTTTTTTTAGTTATATTAACTTATTGGGTTTTACAGTGTAGCAAAACCACAGTGTAAAAATACTCTGTTACAAGTAAAGGTCCTGCATTCAAATTTGTACTCAAGTAAAAGTATAAAAGTATTAACATAAAAATGTACTTAAAGTACCAAAAGTAAAAGTACTCATTATGCAGACTGGCCCACTTCAGAATAATATCCATTATATAATCAAACTATAATAATTGATGCATTAATGTGTTTTGTCACTTTAATGTTGCAGCTGGTGAAGATGGAGCACATTTTAATTACAGGGCTGCAACTAACGATTATTTTCATTATCGATTAATCTGCAGATCATCATCTCGATTAATCGTTTGGTCGATAAAAAGTCAGAAAATAGTGAAATGTCCAATCCCAATTTCTCAAAAGTCCAAGGTGATGTCTTTTAAATGTTTTATTTTGTCCAAAACCCAAAGATATTCACTTTAATATGATATACAACAGAGAAAAACCCCCAAAGATATTCAGTTTAATATGATATAAAACAGAGAAAAAACCCCAAAGATATTCAGTTTAATATGATATAAAACAGAGAAAAGCAGAAAATACTTAAACGATTAATCGATAATCAAAATAGTTCTTATATTTCTGTCGATCAACTAATCGTTGCAGCTGTATTTAATTACTTCATATACTGCTTGGTAGCTTAATCGATAATAATATATCATAGTTGATGTGCTCATTATTTTTTTTATTCCTAATCTAAATCTGCAAAGTAACTCAAGCTGTCGAAGAAATGTAGTGGAGTT
>JAOVVB010181672.1:0-11227 GCA_028570985.1 Heterobranchus longifilis | reverse complement strand
TTTTTATTTTTTTATTTTCTTTACTGTTTACTTCTTTACATGTTCGAAATAAAGCCTTCATTCATTCATTCATTCATAATAGTAAAGTTGAAGTGCAGACATTACACTGAATGACAGTTTTGCAGTTTTGAGCATTATTTCACTTAAAATGTATTCAAAACAACAATAGTGTGTGCAGGTCAAACATCGTATGAAGGATATAAATGTGTGGGGGCATTGTAGCATGTGTACTCAATGATTTTGTTTTTGCAGAAAGTAAGCCAAGGCCATGGAGTTTCAGGTTGAAAAAATGTATCATTTTTGTGTCAGTTAAAATTTAAAATGGGTCAATTTGGCCCAAACACCACAGAAATCTGATTTTACAATATCAACAGTCACATTTCTCTGCAGGGTTTTTCCTGCATAAAATATATCCAAGTCAAAATACCAAAACAACTTATGATGTTTGGGACTTCCAGCAATCATCGCTCCTCTCATCCACAGACACTATTTTTACACACATATGTGGCTGTCGCTGATATACTTTGCTGCATTGTTTTGACTGTTTTAGTGTGTGTTCATGAGCACCACACAGCGGACACAGGAAGTGGTACACAATTTGAAGAACCTTTTAAAAAAATGTACTTCTAAATTATGCATGCAGTGTCCAATGTTCACAAACATCAACTGCTGCCTCAAGCAGCATCCCGTCGGCACCCTTGAGGTTAACATTTTCGTTTGCGCAGAGTCTGATGGTCGCGTAGTTGCATTATTGCGTCAACCGGCATCCATCTGGCACCCGACGAGCGCATCGGTGCAAGGGCCCGTTTATCGCTGCTTGCAGCTTTAATTTCTTTCTGTTATTGCCACATTTCTTCCACCACTCCTAACAGAGTAACAGCAGTATAGGATGAGTTCTATGTTGCTGCAAGATCACCATTTTTCTTGGTCTCTTACCTCATATTGAACACAGAGACACACACTTTACATGTTGTTCCACCTGCTGTCCCACTCTTTGCTGTAGCTCTTGTTTTGCAGCCCAGGGATTGAGACATCTCCATCCACGTCCTCTGTACCTCACAAGCACCATCAATAATTCTGCTAAAGAGTGCACTGAGCTGAAAATGGATTGGAGAGGGGTGGGGGGGGGTGGGGGGTCGCAGTTGATGGCTTTTCCGTGGTACACTCAATCTCTCTACCTCCTTCCATTCCTATTGTGATCCCACACTTTCTAACATGACCTTCTGCAATGCTGTTTGTCATTTTGTGCTGTATGGACACACAGCAGGCACACGCAGCCTTTAGCCCCGACATAACAGGCACTCCTGAGCAGCTGCAGCTTCTCAAGAGGCCCCTAAGAGTCATGAGCAGTGGCCATTATGAATCAGTGAAAAGGTTGGATAGGTACTGTATAAAAGGTATTGTAATTGAAAAATGCAGGATGGAATTGAATCAGTGCTTGAAAAGCACATACAGTAGTAGAGTACAGTAGTAAAGCTCTCAGTCTTAGTGCCTGTAGTCCATGTATACACAGGTATTTTTAAAACTTAGTTTTTTCTATGCGATTTGGCATCCCATCACAGGTGTCATTTTGTGTTGAAAAGTGGTGGGGACATAATGGCTCTGTTGTGCATAGATTTCTGCATAGATATTATACGACCCATTCATGAGAATGCATTGATCAGTTATCTCCACAAGGTGATTATTTATTAAATCTCGTCAGGGACTATTTATAAAACATTATGACATAGAAAGTACAGCGAACATACTTTAGTGTTGAAGTTCAGCGCTGTGTTGATACGATGCAATCTGAATAGTTTTTCATGAATCACACAGAAATGTAATCATACTGGAGAAACTAACACATGACACTGGCCTTCCCTCAGAGCATTACAATCCTTTATTTGAAACTCATATTTCATAATAACGGATGAATCGGACATCTTTTTCTGTAGAATGAAAGATATTTTTTACTTTTTCTCAGGGAAATGTAATAAAACCTCCCTGACTGGTCTTTGATAAATATTCTTTTCCATCCTTCCAAATCATGATTTTTTTTTAAAAAAAGCTGATTATTTGCATATTGAATGTCTGTCATTTTGACACATGGTGATTTTATGTGTGATAACAGCTCACATTTTATGAGCCGTCTGCGAGCATCGAGTGCAATTCAGTCACTTGAAATATTTTGAGAAAACTGTTTTGTAATGAAAAGCCACTTCAGAATAATTTAAACTGTTTTATTATCCGTGCTCGCTGCATAGCTTAAGGGATGGAAGAGTCAGTCAGTCGATGCGTGGGTGATTGGGCAATTGCTTCCAAACAAATAACACAACATACTCTACATCTTACAAAATAGTTGTAATTTGGTGTCAAACGTAGGCTAATAGCAGAAATAATGCCATTGTATCATCAGAATCAGATTTATTGCCAAGTAGTTTTCACATATGAGGAATTTGTCTTGATATTATGGTGCACAACAAACAGACAAAATAGCAGTGGTGGAAGTATTCAGATCCTTTACTCAAGTACTAATAAAGTACTAATACCACATAAAAATACTCTGTTACAAGGAGAAGTCCTGCATTCAAAATGTTACTTAAGTAAAAGTATGTAAGTACAACCAGGAAAATGTACTTTGAATATTAACAGTACTACTCAATGCAGAAAAAAACTCTAAATTAAAAATAATTAAAAGGAAAAGCAGCAAATCTTCAAATTTGTAAAGCTGGAAACATGAAATCTTTTAGAATGAAAAATGATCAAAATAGTTATTCATGAATTATCTGTCAATCGACTAATTATTTCAGCTGTACTTAAATATACTGTTGGGTAGTTTAATCTACATCAAAACATAAATATTATACAATATTTTACAATTTCTTCATTTATTTGCGTGCAAAAATCTTAATTAGTATTAAAGTAACTAAAGCTGTCAAATAAATGTAGTGGAGTAGAAATAGAAAGTGGCAGGGAAGGAAAATACTCAAGGAAAGTACCTCAAATTTGTACTTAAGTACAGTGCTTGAGGAAATGTACTTTGTTCCATTCCACCACTGTGTGTGTGTGTGTGTGTGTGTGTGTGTGCGTGTGTGTGTGTGAGGCAAAATGTAAAGTACTAAGTAAGTGCAGTCTCCTCACTGTTTACCTGTGCAGCCAGTTTCTGTGTAAACTGTAGATGTTACTAATCGGCCTGTTTCTGACACTTGTTTTTAAGATAATCTAATATATTATCTCTAATATATAAAAATATATTTCCTAAGTCAAAATGCATACCACTCACTACTACAGTTATGAAATAGTTGTAAGGTGCATATATGTAATTCATAGTATCCTGCTTGTGAGGGACTTGCTGCTACAGCTGAAAATATTTAGGCTTCTAAGAAATGATTGGATTACTTCTTACACCACTGGTACTATCATAATTCAACAATTACACCAATAAAAATACTGTACTTAAATACAATTTTGAGATACTTGTACTTGAGTATTTCCATTTTATGCTACTTTGTATGTCTACTGCACTGCATTGCAGAGGGAAATATATTATTATATACAGCCTTAGTTCCTAGTTACTTTGCAGATTTAGGTTATTACAAAATATAAAAAGGTAAGCTACCCAGCAATATAAATTATTTAAAATTAGCCCCAGCTTTATCAAAATGTCGATTAATTTAAAGTTGACAACTAATCGATTAATCTTTGCAGCTCTGCATTAATGCTTCAATATTATAAACCAGTAATATATATGATTCTGAAATTGCCCATTCTGCATAATAAGCAGTGGTGGAATGTAACAAAGTATATTTACTCAAGTACTGCACTTAAGTATAATTTTGACAAACTTTTACTTTACTTGAGTATTTCTATTTTATGCTACTTTATACTTCTACTCCATTACATTTATTTGACAGTTTTAGTTTAATTTAGGACTTTTACTTGTAAAGATAAAATAACATAGATGGAAGATAATACTTGATTTATCCAGAAGAGTGCAGATACAAAGAGTATTTTTAAAGTAAATTATTAAAACATTTACACCTTTTATTCTACCTAAAGCAAACTGCGAAGTCGCCCAGTGTTTCGAACAGAGGGCGTCCTGGGAGAAGTTCGTTTTCCCATGATGCATCTGTGTTTCCTTTCTATCTCGCGCCTTTGCCTCGCGCAGTCCATCTTGCCTCTCATAGCGCTGCTTGTCTGCCAGCTCGCCGTCCGTGTTGTTGTAGTAAATAATGGCGGCATCGGGAGGCGGATTATCATCTCCCGTTACCGTGGCGGGCTTGAGCATCCAACACCCGGCTCGGGCTCGCTTCCCGGGTCGGCCGTGCACAGCTCGCAGCAGGCTGCGGTCGGAGAAACGGACCAAACGCGGAAGGTTGGGCTCGGACGTCGGGGATCTGGCTGCCGAAGGGCCGAGGCCCGTAAACATCGGCCTTGCGTTGAGCGAGGACCCGTCCCTGCTGCGCCTGCTCGGGGTGGCGGAGAAGCACAGGAGGCAGAAAGATGCGGGCTTCGAGTCCAGCAACAGCGAAGAGGTGAATAAGCTAACAGTAGCATGTCAGCTAGATGGGTAACAACACGAATAATGGGACACATAAAGCCAGTTGGTTCAAAAGAACGACATTTAAATGAATTTGTTTGACACTTACAAAAAGTATTTAAGCTAACGTAGAGCTAGTTAGCTTGCAAACACCAACCCTTTATAGGCATTGCAGCTAGCCGTCTGCCTGCAGGTTATGCTTAACATTGGTTGATGGATGAATAATTTGTCTTATTGGTTCTGCAGATATGAATAGTTCATTGTATGTTTTGAAATTGCATTATAAATGCTGTAAGTTGCAACAGCTATACATACACAGATCAGTTTCCGTCCAGCCGAGTTTGTTTGCATGTAGCTGAAGAACATTAGGCGGAAACTTTGGCGGCATGATAACAATCGTGAATGCGTTTTGTTGTGGAAACCAGTAGATTCCTTTGTTTATTCACCCCCTGACACGTTTTGTTGAGTTGAACTTCTCACACTGTGCTGACATACACAGGCCGATAATATTGTCGTAGGTAAAACGTCGCTGCTGCTGCTAACTTGGGGATCACTCTCTCCACGTTGGAGCTGTCAGCTGATTCTCGGTGTTTTTAATGTGGGGGTGGAGGGAAACAGAAACGTTACCACGACGTTATAATCAAAAAGCTGAATATGGACCACACACTGAGAAAAATCTTGCCCTGCGCCTTTCTAAAAACCTAATTTTGCATTGTGTATTTTTACAAACATGCATCACTCCCATCATGCATCCCCCTTTAACTATTGAGATTGGTGCAAATGTGAAGTTAATGAGAATCAAAGCATTTCCCAACGTTTTACTTGGATTTATAAAGTCAGTTTATTTTAAAGAAAGAGCAGGGTTCTCTGTTAATGGTCTGCATGCTGCAGCAGATGCACAATCGTGTTGCCTGCATAGGCTTTGTCATAAATAATGAGTTATTGCAAAGTGCCATTCCACCTGCTGAAATTAAGTCTTGTTGATTGATGTATGAGAGGATCCAGGGACACTGATGGTGGAATTAATATTGCTGTGATGCAGCCATGATGACATGATGCAGTGAAATATTTGCATATTCAACATGGATAAAAGCCTAGAAATGCAGGCAGAAAATGTAAACAGTATTGTGTGAGCAAAGGTCGTAGATGCTCCGTGAACAACTTTGCGTCCTAACTGGTAAGAGCTGGAGTTATTTATAATGAGACATAAATTATTATACGACTCACGAGAGAGGACTTGAATCTACCACACTGTGTTCGTATTTTCAGTGTTTCTTCTTGGGATGCATGATGTATATCGGTACAGATGAAGTATCGGCCTGCTTTCATTGGCTTAACAGTAGAGTTGTTCTGATATCAGTATCGGAAATGCCTCCGATACTGCCTAAAATGCTGGTATCTGGGAGTACGCAAGTCTATACACAGATCCAATACCACGCAATTTAACCCTGAAAAAAATCTACTTTAAAGTAGTTTATTTATGTTCTTTTTTCCGTTATGATTGACTGTCAAACTAGATAATAAAAGAAAGTTCTATGGCATTCTTTCTCTGTATGCATTGGTTCGTGTTTTACAAACCTGAGCCAGGCCCTACAACAATGATAGCAATCATATCACATCCACACAGGGTTAGTAGCATACAGCTGTTAAATAATGATACAGTCATACATAGCTATTCTGGTATCGGATCAGTACTCGGTATCGGTCAATTTGCAAGTTCAGGTATCGGTATCAGGAAGGGGAAAATGGTATCGGAACATCTCTATTTAACAAGCACAGCATCTGCACACTCCGATGCAGTAGGTGGCGGTATGCACCTTTAAAGCTGGTTTGTGATCCGCCAGTATACACGTATTAAGTAGGTTATACGTTGATTAGGAATGGGACACTAATTATTGTGAATCGCGATAAAAAAACACTCACAGTAGTTTGATTTTCATTATCGGGATAATCGTGAATATCCTCACAAATTGACTGCAGTTTACTACAGTGTCCTATCTGTGATGCAATACAAATGTTTGTTTCTTTAAAAAAAGTTGGAATGTTTGGAGAAAAAAGTCGTAATGTTTTGAGAAAAAAAATGCCAATGTTTCGAGAAAAAAGTCGTAATGTTTCGAGAAAAAAAGTCGCAATGTTTCGAGAAAAAAACTAGAGAATTCAAGACTTTTATGAGAAAAAAATCCTCAAAAATTGACAGCAGTTTACTACAGTGTCCTATCTGTGGTGCAACAAAAATATTTGGTTCTTTAAAAAAAAGTTTATTAAAAAAGTCGGAATGCTTGGAGAAAAAGTCGCAATGTTTCCAGAAAAAAGTCCCAACAAAGCAAAATGTGAAAAAGTGATTCCAGTGTGTTTTAGTGCAGTTTTAAACATATTTTGTTGATTATCGGGATAATATCGTGAATCGCAATTATTTTGCCCAGGATAATCGTGACATGACATTCTCATATCGCCCCATGCCTAACGTTGATATGTCTGATGTGAAAGATTATGTCAAAGCATTTAATTTGAATTTTTAGGCAAACTACATCTCCGCCTTTCGTACCCTCAGGTGTACATAAACTACAAGGTCTGATGAACTTCTTCTAAAAATACAAACGTGTGAAATGATCCGTTATCATATCGTGCATCCCTGGGTTCTTCATAGAAGCCGGTGTGTGATATCAGTTATTCTAAGGTGGTCTCCCTGTAGCTCCATCCAGACAGGACGGCGATGATGATATGATGCCAAATTGGATCTAATCATATTATTTAATCCCCACGGCAGGGGCTTTAATGTCCGACGTCCGTCGGACTTCACTGATGCAATCCCTTTAGAGTGGACTGTAACAGAGTCACATGGCTCATGCTAAAGCTCGTGGGTGCTGCTACAGCTGGAGTACCGCACGTCACGCAGTGCCACACACTCGTGCTCTGCAGAGGTTTGGAATAGATATCACTGGAGGGGTTTCATCGCTGACAAAAATCCGGAGTCGTTATTTTGCACATGAAGGTGGATGTGAGTAATTGGAAGCTGTGCTTTTTGAGTGCAATCTTTGCATGTGAGGTAGAGACAGGTGCCTGAATGAGAGGATGCTGGAGGCTCCAAAGATCTATTTAAACTTTTGTAGCGAGTTTGAATGTATATTTGTATGTTAAAATATCTCTTTTGGGGGAGAATTGAGGTTTTTCCACTGTAGCTTGAGTGCTACACTGCTTCTTACAGAGAAAATATTGCCACATATTTCACAGTTAGACACGTGCAGAGACGGTGCACAGGCAGAGAATCTGCTGAGTTATTTCTCGGAGTTGACTCAGAGATTGAAACCAAAATCTGCTTTATTTGGTGCTTCAGCAGCACTGTGCTGATGCAACTCTGGAGTAAGATTAGAGAGCAGTGCTTTCAGCAGGGCCCATACATGATAATCAAATGATGACTCAGAAATTACTAAAGGGGCATTCCTTCATAAATCCATCACTTACTGCCCTTGTCCCTTTCGATTTGAACACTTTTTTTCCCTCCTAAGTTCACCTATATGCAGGGTTCGTACAAAGTCTTGAAAGTTTGGAAAAGTCTTGATTTTTACTGCCATGATTTCAAGGTCAGAATGTACTTGATTTTTAACGTAATCTGTCATCAGGCGTACGATTTCTATTATTGTCAACACATCTGTTTCATCGACACAATCACTCATGCAAACCAAAAATCTTGTAATATTTTAAATTAGTGGTTGACCAATATTGGCCGATTTCTAATGCTGATATTGGTTTTTTTTTGCATGTAATAAAATACAATAATTTAAAAATAATGATAACAATAATAACAAATTCTTTATTGAAAAGGCAGATTCTTTAATCTTTTGATTTGTTTGTTGAAGTTTGTCATAGAGTTGCATAATGCCTGCAAAAACTTGAAGTTGTGCTTAACATGTGAATATGATAGCAAGAAAGCAATAAGGTGACATCATTGTGTCACAGATCCCCCCCCCAGCACACACACACACACACACACACACACACACACACACACACACACACACACACACACACACACACACAGAAACCAGAGAACCTGAGCACCTGCTGAACCCACTCATTATCATTGTTTGAATCACAATACTGGGTCGACACATCAGCGCTCTGTGTTGTGGGAATGCTGGATATTTAAGATATTCTATACATTTGTAATTATTTTGTGTTCTTTTTCATATAAAGTCCTTTTAATAGGCCGGTTTTCCCTGAATAAATAAGTCTGTCTGTCTATCTATCTATCTATCTATCTATCTTATCTATCTATCTATCTATCTATCTATCTATCTATCTATCATTTAATACTGTAAGTTTAATAAATTAATCAAATTTGAAGTTATTCTGCTGTACTGTTTTAAACGGGGAGCTCCAAAGTTTCTAAAAAAAATTCTTAAAAACTACAGTTTTTTAATTTATTTATAAGTATTTTTTAAAAATTATTATTATTTATTTTTATTATTATTTTATTTATTATTTTTATTTTTATTTTTTCCTCTTGAATAGCTGTACGAACCCTGTTATTCGTATGTTGTGTTTATGTACTTGTCTTTTTATTTTAAATTTGCGTTTGTGTTATGTTTTAATGTTTGCTGTGTTAAAGCTCAGAAAAAGAATAATACAACTATCAATATATATAAAAACTGTACAGTAATTTCAGCTAACTTACGAAGGAAAGGTTTTTTTTTTATGACAGGTAAAAGATGATTATTTGATGATATTTTTATCTTTGGAGCTCCCGTTTTAAAATGAAAATCAGTACAGTAGAATAACATAAAATGTCATTAGAATTTGATTTTATATAATGTGCAATATAATGCCGCTTTTACTTGGTCGATCAAACGTGAGGAATCGTTGCTGAAATATGGTACTTTCTTCGTCTTTGTGTGGTTTTGGTCTGTCGCAGGTGGTGTAGGTCTACAGTATCTAAATATAAACACATCTAAATGAATTAGAGCCATTTAAAGGTTGTACTTTGTGTGTTTTTCTCCAGGAGGAAGATTTCTTTGGATTTGGGACCCCAAAAGTTCGTCCACAGAAAGCTCCTCAGTCGGCGTTACTCAACCAAGCGAAGCCTCCAGAAGCTTCAGGTCCTCCTCTGGACTCAAAGCCTCTCATTGGAAAGATTATCCCCAAGACCCCAAAACCGGCCCTTATTGGGAAAATTGTCCCAAGGGTTCCTAAAGAAGATGTCATGGAGAGCCCAGAAAAAGACAAAGAAATCCCCAAGGTGGTAATTAAACTGCACGGCAAGCACGGAGCTCTCACTGCGAAAACCAAACACGCAGACGAGCCGGCCTCCGGTCGACAGAGCGCCACGCGATCAGCTGACTTTATCGGGAAATCGGCCGTCTCGGGCAGGACGGAAAACCAAACGGCCGTCGGCGCCAGGAAAGCTTCCAGGGTCAAAGAGCGAGGCGAGGTGTCGGAGGACTCGGACACGGACCAATCCCAGCCGCAGAGATCCGCGAAACGCATGAGGGGGGGTCGAATCGGGCACGGCAGACGCGCGTCTCAAGCGGTCGCTCCGGCGTTCACGTCCTTCCACAGACGGCGGAGGAAGAGAACGGCCAAGGGCATGGGCGCCTCCCCGGAGGCCGGGGCCGAGGCCGGCGCCCGGAGCGGAGACGAGGCAGCGATGCCCCTCGAGTGTAAAGCTGCGGATTCCTCCCAAAAACGAACCCCCAAAAGACAACGCAAGTCTTTGTTTGGGTACAAGCGAAAGCCTCAAAGAGATGTTCCGGAAATTCGAAGTCCAAAACCAGGTCATAATCGCACTAGGCGTGTGTTTTACACGTATGTAGCAGAGCCCATTCTGGCCGCGCCGACGGCGGGCGCGGAGGAGCCGCAAAATCAGAACATCGCTCCGTCAGAGGGCGCGCCGAGCTCAAACAACTCCTCCGCTCCCGTGATGAGCGCGCGGTCCTCCCGCGTTATTAAAACTCCGAAGAGGTTCTTGGACGAGGAAATGATCCCCTTTCCCAGGGGTTCTCTGGCGACGTTGCGGAAAAGCCAACAGAGGGAGGACGGAAAACCGAGTCCGTCGAGCCACGATCCGAGCCACGGCGGCAACTCGCTGCAGGCAGAGGGCGACTTCATATCCGTGGTCAACATCCCGTCCGCCGCGAAGTTCTCATCCAAGCCCAGGCCGGGCGCGAGCCACATCGAGATCTACCAGAACCTCAAGAAACTGACCTTGAAACTGGCGGAGAAGAAGAAAAGCCAACCGGACGCCGAGAGCGGCGACGGCGGCAGTTTGACGTCTCAAGTGAGGAAGAGGCGGAGGTCAAAGATCACGATGGAGGAGATGGACTCTCCCGGCGTTGTGAGGAAACTCGCCGTGGTGGTGGACGCGCCCTCGCATTTGCCGTTAGAAGATACAGGCAACAATGGTAAGAATCTTTTCTTCTTTTCGTGTAATTATTAAGGAAGATCTTGCTTTTTTTGCTCTTTTTACAAATGCCTGTTATTGCTGGGATTACACAGTTGTATGGAAACAAATAAGAGACATATGAATTAGAATTTTAACTGTCACTGAATAAAGGATTGGACAATAATCACAATAAGTTGATTGTGTTGAATTTCTATTATCGGGATAATCGTGAATATCCTCACAAATTAACTGCAGTTTGCTACAGTCGATCTGTGATGCAATAAAAAGATTTGTTTCTTAAAAAAGTCGTAATGTTTTGAGAAAAAGTC
>JAOVVB010181662.1:0-11227 GCA_028570985.1 Heterobranchus longifilis | reverse complement strand
CACACACACACACACACACACACACACACACACACACACACACACACACACACACGCACACACACACACACACACTGCTATCCCAGTGGCACTGAGGGTGTGCTGTCAACCCCTGCTGTTAATTTGTACCAGACATGAGGGGGAAAAAAATCCAAATCTCTCTCTGCTGCCCTTTTCTTTTCTCCATTATGATCTCTCATCTTCTTTCCGTGCTGTCTCTTTGACCCTTATCTTTTTTTAGCTTTCTCTCTCACCTCATTTTCCTGCTTTATCTTCAAATCTTTCATCCCCTCTTTCTCTCTCTGCCTGCCATCTGACTCTTCCTCTCTCTCTCATGCATAAGTAAATGAGAAGCAGGGAAACACGTCTTACTACTCTCAGAGTTCAGCATCTGAGCTTTTAAAGCTGCATAATTGAGTAGTCTGGAAAGTGAGAAACAAAGAATAAAAGCCTGGTTGCACCAAACGTGGTACAATGAAATTAATCTGTCCATCTTTGCAAAATAACTTCTTCTAGAAACTTGGTGATGTCGTGATTCCTCGCAGGGCTAGTTGTTGAACTACAGGGAGCTGAAGAGATGATGTCTTTTTGTAGGCCAACACTGAAGCTAGCGTTGCCATGGGTTCCGTCATCAAAAAGCCTATGGGAATTTTGCATTGGAATTTGGATCATTGCAGAAAATAAGCTTTGTGGCAAACAAAAGTTTACATGTTTTGTCTAGCAAGATAATCTCTCCATATGAACACTACTTTTATGATTTTATATCCAATAACCGCATTTCGTGGTCCATGTCACCATCACCACTAAGTGACGTTTAATGTCTTCGACAACCTCTGTAGTCTCAAATAGCCACTTGTTAGCAACCGCCTTTTTAAACACGTAAAATCTTTGAAATGCACCAGCAGGGTATTTACCGATGTATTTTATGTCGTAGAACAAAACGTGAAACTTTCTGAAGCTTTTGTTAACGACAGACCTTATTTCAGACGTCTAACCAAAAACACATTTAAAAAACCCATTGACTTCAGACGAAGGAACCACAGGTGCTAAAATGCTAAAATGCTAACTAATTTCCAGGTTTTAAAACTACAAGGCACCCTATTGTAGCTGACAGACTAACTGCTAACAGGCTAGCCGGCTGGGCTAGCGTCAGTCATTCATAGCTCCTGATGCTTCTCTCTATTCTCTCTCTACTCTTCTGTTTACTCCCCACTGGCATTTTCTTTCTCATTGTGCATCATTTTATTCAATAAAAAGTTATTGAAGAGGGAAAATAAAGCTCTCTGAGCTAACAGACATGCAAACAGTTGGCAAACTTGTTAGCTCATTAGCTTAGCTTGGTCGTTAATGTGACAATAAGTTCATACTAAACTAATGCTGCAGCACTAGTTATCATAGATATGAAGCGACGTAGCAATTAAGCTATAATACCCTCCTCTGTTTTGGATTCTCTGGCTTTCCGTCCTCTCAAAGGTCAGCAACATGCAAGCTTGCTGTTGGTCAACGGCATAAATTTGCAGGTCAAAGTTCATCCAAGATTTACTTTGCCACCATGAGCGAATCCACTAATTGTCCCAAATGGTCGTACAGAAACTAGAAAAGGGGCTTTTGTGTTTTCTGCACCCACGGCATGGAATATGTTGCAGAATGATTTAAAACTCAGGGAATTAATCCAGCTAAATACTTTAGAATTAGAGGCAGACTCATTAAGATGTCTGTGTTTTTAAAATGACCTGGTGATGAAACTGACTCTCTTATTTGTCTGTTTGAAATGTGAGTTCTATGCTTGTTTGTTAGTTTATCTTAATTTGGTCTGTTTTGTGTTTTCTGTCTGTAACTGTATGTTTTTATGCTGCTGCTGCTGCCTGTGTTGGCCAGGTCTCCCTTGAAAAAGATTCCTTAATCTTAATCGTAATGGGACTCTCCTGGTTGAATAAAGGTTTAAAAAATTGCAGCAGCTCCACTGGAATTTATTGAAATTCTGCGTGTCTTTTTGCGGTTGTGACCAGGCCTTAAATCAGGGTAGAGATATAATATTCTAGCTGTCTGACGTACAAGAGAAAAAAAATTTAAATACAGTACATGCAGTGTGTTAACTAAAACATTACTCAGTCTGCATGATGGCATACGTTTTAAATCATTTTCGTGCTCGGTTTGCTGCTTTTAACAGACAGACTAACAACCTGTATATGTGTTTTATAAATCATGCATTCAATCACAAAATAATGCCTTATTTATCTCAGAATAATGCCATAATGCACAAGCTTCAAAGAATATTATTCTGGGCTGAATTGATTTATCAATACGTTAGATCTACGTGGAAAGGGAGGGAGGGGAAAGATGAAAAAGAGAAAGAAGAGGTAGACAAATGTAAGAAGGGAGATAGGGAATTGACAAAACAATGCGAGATAAAGAGGAAAAAGAGGAGAGACGCACACACACACAAAGCAAGAACACAAACACACTCACTGACACAGTCATTTTCGGTGATCCCCATTTCACTGTATCTCCAGCTAACATTCCTTATAATCTTACAATCCTGAGAAATCTGATAGATCAAAGGATCGCTCCTTCAAACCTCGGTGCTATTCAACACTCAGAGATGAAATACATCAAGGCTCAAGTGTGAGTCTGTTGGCTGCTCCCTCTCTCTCTTCTCCCCCACCCTCCCCCTCCTTCTCCCTCCCTGCCTGATTGTAGCATGATACAGCAGAATGCAAAACACCTTGAATGAATAAAACAGCTCTTATTGTTCTTCCTTTTCTCCCCCCCCTCTCTGAAGTTCAGACGTACTATGACGCCAGAAAAAATAATTGACCTCTCTTCTCCCCCATTCTAAGCCTCATTTTTCTTTTTTTTTTGTTGCGTCCCTCGTATCCCTCCTTTCTCTATTCTACTTTCTGTATCTCCACACTTTCTCCATTCACATCTTTCCTCTCCTCTCCTCCACACACTGCCTCTCTTTTCTGCCCTGCAACAGAGAAACTCTGGGGTTAACAATTCTCCTGAATTTATTTTCCGAATTATGATAGTGTCTGCTAAACCCTATTTATAGCCACCTTCAGCTATTGTACTGTAAATCTGAGTGCATACAGTAGAAATGTCATGCGTGTGTGTTCATGCATGCTGAGGCCATAATCAATGTGAGTAATGATATATATGTGTGTGTGGGTGTGTGTGTCTGTGTGCCAGACTTGGTCATGCATAATGAAAATCTCTGGGTCTTGTCTGCACTGAAATAGGATATAATTGATTAAATGGTTATTATATGCTAATCTACTGTTATACATGCTATCTATAAAGCCTTGCCGTGTGTGTTCAGGTGTTATCAGTGTGTTTCCTGTGTATCTGCATGTATGTTTATGCTAATGTAACCGTAAGTCCGTTAAATGCATGTGTATTCATGCAGGTCTGAATGTGTGTGTGTGTGTGTGTGTGCGCGCCAGCAGTGTGTACAGTATGTGCCAGTGTGTGTACTACTCATAAGGCGGGCTGATGTATTTCTGTCCAATTAGCCAGTGACCCAATTCTCTCTGGCTGTCTCCGAGTCATTCTGTGGTTGTAATGGATTCACTCTATCATCATATTCAATCTCGCTGTCTGCATTACAGTGGAACACCACTCAATTTAACTCACACATGACGTTCCTCTTACCAAGGACAGTTCAATCAATATCTGCAGACTTGACCCCCCCCCACACACACACATACACACACACACATACTTTTTCCTCATAAAGCTCGCACTTTTACTAGACGTAAATATGAGATTTTTATCAAGAGCTACAAGTTGGAGCGGTTCCACTGACATCGATTTGTTTTGTGGCTTTAAAGGTGGATACCGAACTTGCAGATTCATGTATCTTATCTCCAATCACAGTGGTGAGATAGATTGTCAAGCTCCTTTCGTAGTACCATCACTTTTACGTCCAGTTTTCTCACTTAAATCCACATAGAGCAGCTTTAACGTCAGGATTCATTTTCGCTAGAAACTCCAATTAGTTTCAGCATTGCTCTATTAGTTGGTCCCCTGAGATGCATGGTCAAAGAGACCGTTTCTCTTTTGAATATCGTTCAATAAAGTCATAGTTTGACTTTTGGGAAATATCCTGATGAGCCAGGCTTGCTGTTTACCATTTTCTTTCAGACTTTGTGCTAACCTAAGCTAAACGGCTGCTGGCTGTAGTTTTAAATTTACCTCAGAGACATGAGAGTTGTATCAGTCTTCTCATCTAATTCTTGGGAAGAAAGTGCATATGTACGTGCCTTTAATACAAATTGTTCTATAGGGCTTAGGAAAACCGAATTAAAAACAAATCGTACATTCGTGAGACTTTTTGTGTTGAACCACTCGTTTTGAATGTTATATCACACGATTGAATGGGAGTTTCTGTGGTTATCAGTGGAGGAGGTCAAACAAACAAATAAACACATGACTGTGTTCGTGCCCCATGTGAAACCAAAAGTAAATGCTGATTTTAACTGACCAGGGATGTACCCGACTCAGAATTTTGTCATTCGACTCAGATTTGGCTGTTCAATACGACGACTGGACTATTCGTTCTGTGGTTTAAGCCTGTTTTTATTACAGTTTATTACAGTTTGTGCATGCGTGGCGAGGTGCGCAGCTTGTTAGATGGCTTTACAGCATGTGTCAGCAGATCCACAGACCGCCGTCTCCTATTAAACTGACTTAGTGTTAGTATAAACACATCACACACCCCTTTTTTCATAGAGAACAACAAGCGAACGGAGTTCAGCGGGACAGCGGAGTGACAGCGACATTCACATAATAAACAAGCCAAGTTAGCCCTCTAAGCTAATGCAGGCTAACCATGCTAATCGGAAATGTGCAACAACATTGTTTGCCGACACAAGGTATCAAAGATAAACCAGAGACTAGCAGAGTAAGTTGCTGCGAGCTGTAAAGTCACCACTTCTAAGCAGAAGCGGCTCCGCAGCTCGCAGCTGACTGTAAAACTGAAAGTGAAACTTAAAAGCAGCGTGAAGGCAGGAGGTCTCACTCTGCAGCTAATTCTGAGGACTGAAATGTGACTGACTGACAAAAAAACAACAGCTCGACTTGAAGAATCTCAGTCGACTGAGAGGGTCTCCGACTGATGATTCGATTCTTCGACTTTCAGGGGTCAGCCCTAAAACTGACGGACACTTAATTTACATCACGTCACGTTACAAATGTACTTAATTTAACCCAAACCATAATCTTTTCCTAAACGTAGTTTTGGTGCCTAAACCTAACCAAACTAACAAATTGCGTTTCATAACGTTGGATATGCACCTTCTGGCCTACTGGTAGGTGCAGTTTGCCCCGTCTGAAGCATTATAATGGTAACGATAACGGATAACTGGACTTTTGCTGTGCACACAGCATCACAGTATTACATTACAACGGTGGTGATAACATAAATACTGGTGTCAAATATCAGAGATTTGTTTTTAAGTACATATTTCTCATGAAAGAGATAAAAACGTATACACGCCATCCACATGATTTATTATTCCTTACTGCCTCCTTATCTGCCTGCAGGAAGTAAGCGAGTCAGCCAAAAGGGAGCTGAAGTCAGCATCATGTCCAGTGTAATTCTCGCAGACTACTTCTTTTCACTGTAACACAATTTTCTTGAAACATTTCAAAAGTAACACCCATGTGGCTGCACTGATTCTATGTTCTTGATCTGCTGTCACTAGTGGTCTGCTAACAGGCTGCAGGCCTCCATGTTTTGGACAGCTGGGTGTAGGGCTGTCAAAATTGGCCAAAAATTACACCTAGGTTCGAACCTATTAGAATATCTATTTTTGCGCATTAAATCCAAGGGCAGACCAATACAACGAGACATAACTACTTGTACAGGTGTATTTATTTCAACATCATCATGTCTTTTAAAAGATCTACATACCTACACATTACAAAATAAACCAATACAATAATATAAGTATACCGTAAAAATTAATGACCATCCTTAAGATATTAGTCCTGGTTGATTTTTGGCGACACTCTATTTACAGATGGTAACGGAAAATAGTTAGCTAAACAGCTAAACAAACTATTGTCATTTTAATAAAGAAGCAAGGCAATAATTGGCCTTTTTCTATCATTCTGTGAGCAACCGTGATCTGATTTTCATGCTGGACACGACGTCTGTGAGAGCAAAAGTGAAAGTTGTTGTTCCGTTACTCCCTGAAATATTACAAACTGCCCTGCTGTCAAAAAATGCCAAAAATGTCAGGTGTTTTGTTGTGCAGACGCAAGTTAGCTGAAACGTTGTCGGTGTCAAGCTCACTGACAAACACATTGTATTACCTGTGACTTCATAATATCTATATCTAATATTTAGAATATTCTTTGACAGCCCTAGCTGGGTGTCCACAAATCAGTGTATCAGAGTACAGAATAGCTAAAAGTCTAGCACCTTATTTCCAATGATTGAACTTAATTACAGATATTCATGGAGTTCACCTTGTTCTGCCCCTCTCATACAAAACTGGCTGATATCCAGGAAACAGTCCTCTGTCATTTAGATTGATGGTCACTGAGTGACAATACGATCAATTTATTCGGGATGACTTTGGATGCGAGCCCAGAAATTGCTCCGTCACATATGTGAGATGTTCTAGTCTATCATCGGGCGTTTATAGCTTCTAGGCTTCTATATTTGCACATACCTATATGGAGGCACTTCATTGGCATGCTGTATTTTTGGTTTTCTCAAGAGTATTTCGACTGCATATGACAGTGTGGCTCGAATGAACCTGAAAATTACATTAATCCAGTATTTCCATATACCCATGACTGTGTGGCAGTTATATAATAATATTTTGTGCTAAAAGTCTTAAAGGGACACAATCTGAACTGTTGCAACACACAAAGACAAAACACAAATAACAAAGGAGAGGCATGTTTAGACAGTGTGATCTGATGCTGCAGTTTGACATTATACCTCCCTTTTTGCTTGTGTGCGTGTGTATGCGTGCATGCATGTGTGTGTGTCTGTGTGTGTCTATGCACGTGCAAGTGTTATCTGTTCACACACCTGTGTCAGCCAGAGACTGCATCCTGCTGCCCCACTCTCTGCTGTTGCCATGGTGAACTCCCTTTGGCCTACAGCAAGTGCATAGGTGTGTGTGTGTCTTTTCATGTGTGCAACTTCATGTTTTGCTTTTAACAAATGTATGTGGCTGCATGGAGACCAGTGTGCACTTATGCAGGTGTAAGTGTGTCTGTGACCATTTGTGTGCACATGCACTTAATGTGTTTGTGCACAGCAGGAGTGTCAGCTATGTTTTATTGGGTGCACGTGTCCTCTGCGATCAGCCATTGAGACCGATGTGGGAGGAGGGGTGTGATGACTCAGATGGTGGGAGGATGAGGTCCTTGTCCTCTTTTAGTCAGGATGTTTGTCGTCCTTTTTCTGTCTCCCCTGTCTCTCCTCAAATAAATTCTCTTGGCACAATGGACTAAATTGATCGCAGTTAAAGCAAAACTTTCATATTAATTAAAGCCATTCATTTTTAAGGCTTCTGTTATTGTACCTTATTGAAAAGAAGAAAAAAAGATCTGAATCCCACAATTGAAAACCGAATCCAATTAATGAATAGTCGGGTGCAGTCCTACTTTTCACCATTTCTCTAAATGTTGGTTTGACAGTGGAAGAAGTACTTAAAACTTTTCTTCTGAAGTAAAACTATTAATACCACACAGTAAAAGTCCTGCATAATTTTTTTTTGTTTATTAAAGAGAGGCATTATCAGCACAATGTACTTACATTTACTTAACGTCTGTTCAAGGTGGAGCTTTCAATTGTAATTTAATGCTGGGTAGTTTAATGAATAATAATGCATCATATTTTAATTGTTATATTTTGTGAGTAAAATCTGAATCTGCAACATAAACAGTAACATTTCTTTGCCAGGTAAATGTAGGAGTACAATGTTTTCCTCTGAAGTAGAAGTACACAATAACTAAGTAGTATAGTTGAGTTGCACCATATGCTTTGAGGGCCTTTTGTTATTTATGTTATTTCAGTATACAGTGAGTTATAATAGTAATCTCTAGCTGTTTGTCAGGCAGTTTCCTACCCTTCTTAATGGTAAAGTCTTCCCCTGGTGTTTTTTGAGTGTATTTCACCAGTGTTTCTGATCGCGAGTAGACTTAAGTGTGTGATGTAACGATGTCATGGCAGGTGTGTGATGTCATGGCAAGTGTGTGATGTCATGGCAGGTGTATTTCTCAGAAGGAAGCGCAGTGTCGAGTGCGAAGTTGTTTGTATGAGCCGTTCTCCAGAAAGCTGCGAGCGGAAATCAAACATTGGGCCCTTCCCAAACAGGCAGTTTTTGAACGGACACTGCACTCGTTTTGTAAAGAGATTACAGCCGTGGAACATGTGGATGAATAAACAGGTGGTTCATTGATGTCTCACTAATCCGTCACACAATCAATAGACAATTATGTTGGACAAACGTATTCGTGCATTTCAGAAAAGCATCATCACAGCATAACTTTGAAAACTGGTTGTTGATTGAAAACAAACTGGGCAGCTAGCTAATGCTGGCCTCACACTAGAGGATAATTTGGGATTTTGGGTCTGATTCTCCCCTCTCGACAATCGCGGGGGGCGTTCCCAATTCGAGGCTGTTCAGAACCAATTATCTGCCCAAATGATCATGCAGAGTGAGGGCTTTACAACCAGAATCTTAATGAGACCAACTGGATCAGAGTCACTCCGTTTTGTAATCTTTTTCGAAAACCTGATGAGTTAACTGGTGACTCTCGGCCGAATCCGTCGTGGTTGCTCTTAGTGACGGCACCAATGTAGTTGTCCTTGTAAAAGCCCTCAATTTTACTTTAATCAATTGTAAATATACATACTCATCTGTGTTTATTATATACGCAAGTTACTACGCTTTCTGCTGAAAGTCGGCAGTTAACACGGTCACGTTAGCAACACGTTAGCTTGCAGCAGTAGCTTGCACTAGCCCCGTACGAGACTAACAATAAAACTTTATTTACAGCTTGCACTGCAAAATGTATAAGACATGGTGATTCTGTCTTCTCAGCCACAACTTCATCCACAGTTCTTTTTGTGTTTTTCGGTGCAAAACATACAAGTGCAACTGGCCGCCGCCATGTTTGTTTTTATCTGAAGTCACGTTTGATCACGCAAGTTTCTGTGAGATCTCAAGTCCCTGGAATCGCCACAAAATCGTTTGCATAAACGCCAAGTGCGTGGTCCTGCGTCTTGATTGAATTGTCTGGTGCGTGCATTGTTACGATTTTTAAAAACGGGTAGGATTTGAAAATCCTCGAGTGTGCACCAGGCATAATGGGATGCAGTTGTTTCAGGAAGCAGGGGTGACTGCAGGCTGCAGAAAGGAATGCTGCAGTCAAAAACTGACAGCTGACAATGTTTTCAGCCACATGTCTGAATCCATACACTCAAGCAGTTACTTGGGAAGATGTCACGAGGACAGATGGAGGGGCTGAGAGGCTGAGAGTGTCTGAGAGACCTGTGCTGCAACAAATGGGACTTTTACAGCTGGCAGTGAAGAGCGCCGAGCGTTTCGCCATCAAAACTTTACTGCAAACGTAGACAATGACATTCCACAACCATTTTCACACATGAGAGAAGTAGATAAACTAGCTGGATTGAGAAGGAAAATGATGTTGATGATTTGTCAGTTGCTGAACATTTCTTGGCTTGTGATCAGGGCTGCCACTATCGATTTAATCTATCGACTATTTTACAGATTAGTCGATTCATCTAAACGATTAATTTTCCTCCAAAGAAATCAAATTGACCATTTTATTTAAGTTCATTTTATTTTGACAAACTGTACGGCATTGTATAGTACAGCACAAAATAAAAAGTAAACAAAGGTTTACATATTAAAGTGCAAAACTGGTTTAAACTGGCAACTGCAACATGATAAAAACATAAATAAAAAAGATGTTTATTTTTAGGTGAACCAAAGTCACACAATAACACAAACAAACTAATTGATCGATTCAGCGGTAGACCAGAAACTCCTGTATTCTGCAAGGTAAAATTAATTTTCTAAATATAGCGTATACTTAAACTGTAGTCCTACTGACTCATAAATTGTACCAGCGGTGACTGGGGTTCAAAAGTAGACATTGCTTCATTTTAAAGTTTCCAACATTTTTTTTTCACTGCTTTATGTACATTGTACCATGTTAATATATACTATATACTTCCTTTTCATATTTTCAGAACTTATATTATATGTTCATTCATTTGAATAAATAAATACATTATATTTCATTTGCGATTAAAGGACCATTGTACCCTACTTCCTTAATAACAATAATGGACTCAGAGTTGTATTTTTCTGCACAGACTCAACATTTTTCTGAGCTCTCTGTAATCTTAGCTGCTTTTACCGCTACTCTTTTTTCACCTCCTCTCTTTTCTTAGTGCCTGATTTTAATTCTATCCTCTTCTCCTTTTACCACTTTACTCAGACAGTTCTCATCTTCTTCCCTACTCTCCCCCCTATTATTTTCTCACAGTCTATTTTCTATTCCTCACCATCTCCTCCCATCCTCTCCTGTGAGTATCTATCTTTTCCCATTCCCTCACTTCATCTACTTCACCTTCTTCTCACTATCTCTTCTTGTAATGTCTCCCACTCTTTTATCGGCTCCCTCAGTTATTCTATCTTTGACTTTTTTTTCTTTTCTTCCTGTTTTTATTCTAACCTCACCTCGCATTCTGGCACCCTGTGTCTCCCTCGCTGTGCGTGGGCTCCAACCTCAACAACACTGCTGCTTGAGTCACGGGGCCACAGTGTGTTTGTGCATAAGATTGCATGGATGCTGTGTTTGATACGTTGATAGATGGATATGTCATCATATTTTTGTGTGTCTGTTTCTGTATGCATGTTGTATGCATTTGCAAATTGTTGGTGTGCGTAGTTACAAACAGCTCTGCTTCAAAGCATCAACCCTGCTCCACCTAGCAACAGCCTGCACGATGCACACTCTCCCTTTTTTCTCTCTTTCTGCCCCCTCTCATCTCTCTTTCCCTCTCTCTCTCTTTCAGCCGCTCCACCCTTCATGCTGTGACTGGGAATACTGGAGATGAATTTACATGCTCACATGCAGGTATACTGACACATGCACGCACGCACGCACGCACGCACGCACGCACGCACGCACGCACGCACGCACGCACGCACGCACGCACGCA
>JAOVVB010181623.1:0-11228 GCA_028570985.1 Heterobranchus longifilis | reverse complement strand
TCAAAAAATCCTATCTTCCTATTACAGAAGCAATTCCTAAACTTATGTTTGTGTCCCATCTCTTGGCAGTTGATAGATCAATACATGCTCTGGGAAATTTAAAGTTTGATTATTCTTTCAATCATTATATTTCATGATCAATCTTCAGTGTCGTTACACACAGACCTAACAACAGTGCTGCAGACATTTTTGGCAGTTACTGCGGTGCTGTCATAGCTAAATTCCTATCCTAATATTTGTTTTTCAAAATGCAGTTAGGAAACATGTTTCTGTAACACCAAAAATCCTAAATGTCATCCGAAACTGAGATAAGATAGGATTTCAGATTTAGGAAGTCTCTGTATTGAGGCCCCTGACTCTAAAAACTGCCTCACAGACACAAACAACTCAAGTCTGGCAGAGAGCACGGGATCTCACAGTCCAATGCTGACCTCTTGTGGTGGATCAAATGAAATACTGCCACCAACTCATGTGGCTCTGACTACAAGCAGCATTTAAAAATCAGTGTGATTTCTCATTTTAAATCCTCCTTATTTCAGTGATCCGTGTCTGGTGGTCGCAGCCTGACGCAGCAGCAGCTCCCGGGCCAGGTCCGGCCTGCCGCTCTTCGCTAAGCAGTGTGCCAGCTGAGAGGCCTTGGGTTGGTGCGTGGCGGCGGGCAGTCCCCTCCTCCACGTGGCCAGGACGTGGAAGGCCTGGGTGGACAGGCTGTCCCCGGCCCGGAGCTTCACCAGCTGGGCGGCGCTTCGCCGGAGACGCAGGGCGAGCACCAGGAGGGCCACCTCCTCCTCTGACAGCTCCCCGGACAACCAGAGAAGAAGAGAGTCCGACAGGGAGTCTGCTGGAGGGGGGGGCGAGAGGTGAAAGATGGAGGCACTGCTGCACTCAGTGCATTTATATTTCCAACACTTTAGGATCATTAGAAAAAGATTTGGAAAGTTAGTATTTTTAGACTGGGCGATATTTCCTATTTAAATGAAGGCAAAATCATATTTAAAGTAATGCATTAATTTGTTCAGCTGTAACACATTACATACAATCAAACTCTTTCAGGATTTTGTTAATTAATTTTGTTAAATGCTTTGAGTTATTAGTTTGGATAACAGAAATGTGTAGAGTGATAATGCTGGAAGAATACAGATCAATTACATAAGTAAAAGTGGTAATGCAACAATGTAAAAATATTCTGTTACAAGTAAAAGTCGTTCAAAATATTGCTTAAGTTAAAGTACATCAGTATTACAGTATTAACCAAATTTCAACCCGCTTTCAATTTTAATTTTTAAAAGCTGCTCAGAAATGAGCAGCTGCATCTGGAAACACAATTAAATAAAGCAGGTTGCTGCCTTAGAATTATGCACGTTGATTTTAGAACATTGTGAAATTAGTTATTTGCATGAAAACAGGTTGAAATATTCCTACTAGATTTCCCCCACCAACTCACTTTTAAAAAGGAAAAGAAACCTAAATTCCAGACAAAAATTGTACGAAAGCCCTGAAAGAAAAGCAAGATTTTTTTAGTTTTTTTTTGGCAGGATCATTTTTCTACGTTTTTCCCATCTGTGGAAACCTGTGATTCTTATATTATATATATATATATAATATATATTAATATTATATTAATATATTAATATATTTTTTAGGCTCCTTTTTTCCATGTTATTTTTTTTTCAACTGTGAATAGCAACAACAAACAGTTAGAAAAATGATCCAGGTGAGAAGAAATGACATGAAGAGTTGTTTTTTTTGTTCACTGGGAGATGGATCTTGTTGGAAAAGCTACATATGTTTTGTAGGAAAAATAATATACAAAACATGCAAAGTACCCAGAAACAACAGCTAAAAAGTACAATATTCCCTTCTGAAATTTAGTGGAGCAGAAGTATAAAGTAGTGGAAAGTGGCAATACTCAAGTAAAGTACCAAAAAATGATGTCACCCACCTGTCCCCTCGCATAACTTCACCCGAGCTGCGATGGGCCGATTAATGCTTCTCACTCTCTGAAAAAGAATAAAATATTAGAATATGCTTTTATTGTGAAGGTCAACATCTTTAACATTAACGTAGAATTCCTTGAATGCTTGTGCACCTTGGGTAAAGTCAGAGACAGCTTACAGACGGGGTCTCCCAGGAGCCGTGTGTCCACCGGGTCTGCTCTGTCACCCCGCCACTCCAGCTGACCTCTGGTGACCTTGTAAAACATGGCCGTGCCTTTGTAGTGGGGCGAGCTGTAGTTCCCAAATGGGTCCACTACGGTCAGACGCACCGAGAGCTGATTCTTCTGCTGCGTGTGGAAGGTGATTCGCTCGCGTGGGACATCGTGTTGGTCGTTTTGAGCTCCTGCTGTAAAACATGGACATGTAGCATCCAGTTACACACACCGGGAGACAAACCTGTTTAGATCCAGCGCTGGAAGTCAGTCAGAGATGGGGGTGCTGAGAGAAAAGTCTGTATAATGACGTCATGTTAAATGCACACCAATGTTTTACAACAGACAGGAAACCTGAACACCAACATGCTGTATGTCGTATGATATCTTACAAAACAGGCCCGTTTGATTTAAACCAGCGTTAATTTTTGTCATAATTTTCATCAACAACTTTTTTTCTGACGAAAACGAGACGATAACTAAGTAAAAACTAATTCAGATGACTACAATATGACTGAAACTAAATTGAATTTTAGTCAAAAGACTTAAAACTGAATCAAAATTAACACTGGTAAATTAATTATAACAGAAAATTAATTATAAAATCTAGAGAAATGTTTAAATAATGCATTAAACTTTAACTAAACCTGTTAGATTTTAGTCGACTAAATCGACTGTAGATTTAAAATCTTATGATATTTAGAAAACTAAAACAATTCAGATGACTAATAAAATATGACTAAAACTAAATGGAATTTTAGTCAAAAGATTACATGTATGACTAAAACTAAATCAAAATTTGTTGACAAAATGAACACTGATCTAAACGTTGTGAAACGGTCGCTGTTTTAATCACGTGGTTAAAGTTGTGAAACAGAAGTACTTGGTTAAGTTTAGACAACAAAACTACTTGGTATGGTTAGTAAAACACAACAGGGTTTGGGTTAAAATAGTTACTTCCATATGTAATTATGTAGGACGTGACGAATCTACATATGGAAGTTTTAACTGAGACCGTCACGTGTTTAAAACAGCGATCGTGGGACCGTTTCTCGTTAGATAGAACGGTCCTGTTTTGTAAGGTATCATAAGAACCTGTTTATGATAATATGTTGTATAGTATATAGTTTAAAGAATATTAGAAATACATAGTTGGCTAATGAAAAAACATGTTTTATAGACTGTTTATGCAAAAAAAAAAAGTTTTTTTTAATTGATTTGCATCTTTTTTTGCCTTGCAGTTACAGTCCCCCACCAGTAGGGGTGCTGCAGCCTCCTCTGCACTTCCAGCGTCCCTGACCTAAGGTCAGTATTTGTAACCTTCTGACTTCCACAACAACAGTGACAACTGTTTTATGTTGTTGCTGTAGTTATCTTTAGGTTTACTTTTGTGTGTGTTTTACTGCATCAAACTTATAGATTGTGTTTTACTGGTTTGGTTTTCTGTGTTGTCGAAGGGAAACCTGATAATAGAGTGACTCTGACATGTAGCTTGAAACAACAAGTAAACATTGCGTTATTGTAACTTTACAATGGACTGATGGACATCCAGTTTTGTAAATCAGACAGTCATTCCTGTAGAGAACTCCTACCTGGAGGTACAACAGTGTGTCATCTGCATAGCAATGAATAGAAATACCATGTCCAAGAATGTGTTTAAAACTCCGACTGTTATGTTTAGGTATGAGGACGTGTCGGTCTCCTGCCACCGGTAGGGTGCTTAATATTAGAGGGTAGGAACAAATTACTTATGTGGTTGTATGTCCTATTATGTTGCCGTGACGATGCTCCTATAACCAAAACGTTCACTTTTCTGTCACTTTTCCCCATTTTTTGTACCTTGTGCGTTCTTTTCAAGCCAGTGAGTCGAGCTCTGCCACCCTACCTGTGGACGTGATGTTGCCACTGAAACGGAGGAGAAGCTGGTCTCCCTCACACATGGAGATCTCTGTCGAGGTGTCCGGGAGGCCGCCATAGCCGCGGGCTCGCAGTTTGGACATCTCCCAGCTGAGGTCTCTGCTGGGCAGAGCGGCCACCAGGACGGCGTGAGGCTCGTCCTGTCTGCGCTGGAGGACGACGGTGACGGCGTGGCAGCAGACCGACTCCTCCAGCTCCTCTGCCAGGGAGGTGAGAAGACACGGCTGCAGCGGAGACAGGAGACGCACCACCAGCAGTCTGACAGGTAGGAGGAGACGTAAGATTAGATTGTTGCTGAACAGAAGGGAGAGATGAGTCTGAATACAGACTTAATATACTGAAGACAGAATAAAGAATTCATAATACCTACTGTACATTTCTTATCCCTGTTTTAGATAAGAAAGACATAATGAAAACCTATCCTTATTAAAGGAACAGTTCATAATTTACAACTTGGTCTTATATTCATCATTTTGGGCATTAAACCACAAAAGTAATCAGATACCTTTATTTTCTTATGATCTATGACTTCTTTATTCAATATATGTCGACAGCATCCAGACCCAATGAACGGACAAAACATGCAGAATACACGAGGCAGCGACATGCGTTCGCATACTCAGGTGTGTATTATGTCTATTTTATTTCTGAAATGCATTGCGAGATGTCGTCGTACATCAATATATGAATTTACGTCCTCTGAAAAGTCTGAAAACGTTAGCTAGCATGCTGCTACAAGTATGTTAGCATAACAGAAAGATTACAGAGTCATTTATTTTGAGGTCAGATGAGATGTAAGTCACAGTGGACATTAGTTCAACTGTCTTATAGCGTAACATTATAATGTCGGCCTTCCTACACAGCTATATCTTACTGTTGGCTTATTATTATAAAGACATACCATTAGTTGGGAATCTTGAAACACTACCATCTTTGTCCAAAGGAGCCGCTAAAATCAAAATAAAAGTTCCTCGTAAGGTCTTTAACATTTCAGGCTGGTCTCATTTCCTGATCGTACCAATGACAACAGAAAATTGTGAGACATGAGTCCGTGTGTATCACGAGACTGTCACTTGTATATAAAACGGAACACAGAATTAGGGATTTTAATGCAATCCCCGTGGTTTTTATTAACCATACCAAGTTTTGTTGCCTAAATCTAACTAAGTATATTTGTAGCCTAATCCTACCGAATTAGTCTCCTTTTTACCTTAATTGTAACGTTGACGTCGTGTGTATCACTTTGTTGCCTAAACCTATTTATAGCCTAAACCTAGTCCGTTTCACAATGTTAATCGCAACGTTAATGACGTGTGTATCACGCGACCGGCACATGTATTAAAAAACAGAACACGTATTACTGTATTCTACGAATTGGTTTTCATACATTTCCCTATTTATTATACGATCCGTGTATGAGAATGCATTGGCCATTTTTACCATGTGCTTCTGTTCTGACAGATATGCTAAAGCCTGGAATTCAAAGCATTTATCCCCCCTTTATCCATACCGCTTTTCTTAAAACCCTTATGTAAAGAAAAGCTCACTCTTACAAGTCTGGTTATTTGTAGTGTTCCACATTTCTGCACTTATCATGCTGTGCTCATATGAGCCAACACATCTACATGAAAGCCAGTAAAACCCCGGAGAGCTTGAGTGGTGAGTACTTCCAGATGATGTCTTGTCAATGCATTTGATTCTAGATCAAACGAGGCAATAATGGCACTAAGTAAAGAACATGCTGTGATGATTGCGTTCAATGTTTCTCCCAAATTAAAGTTAAAGGAAAAATTATTAACTACAGCAGATTTAACTAAAGCGGATGCAATACAGGCAAAAAAAAATGTTTTCAATTTTGAGATTCTGGGCTGTTTTGTCTTCCATAACATGTCTTCTTTCAGACTAGTGGAAAGAAAACATCCAAAATACAAATTTAGGCGTTTATTTTACTACATTTTGTCTATTTGCATCTGTAGATTTCTCCTAAATTCACCAAATGTTAGCATTAGATAATGCCTCATTTGGATATTTAAACATATAATTTCAGAAACCTTGTAGTACAAGGACCCTATTCACCTGTAGTGTCTTGCAAAATGTATGGGATTTTACAATACATATCTTTAAAGGCCATTTTCTCAAAAAATAATTCGGAAATCTGCACTTCAGTAGATCTTACATACACCAAACTTTCCAGTTTCATTCCTGTCTATATTCTGAAGGTTTTTGCAGAGCGGTGTGTTCATATATCATTCATTTATACAACATTTCTTTTTTTTTATGGCTGACAGTATTTTATAATTTATAGAGTGATCAAAAGAGATATCCAAAATTCCCTCTGTAAAATCCTTTGACTCTAATATGTAAAACAATTTTGAACCTAGCTTTATCCAATGTTGCACATTTTATGTGCAAATTCGCACATATTTCATAATATAATGGCTCATTTGCATATTTAAACATAACATTTCAGAAAACTTGTAATACAAAACATAATTCCCTTAATGTAAGTAATCAACTGGGGAGGTTTCATGGTGATATCTATTAGATAAAAAGTTTCCCTATCCACCTGTAGTGTCTCCCCTAAAGGAATATTTCATACTTTTAAAACTGCTACACTTCCTGTTTCATGTCCTGTTTATTAATTTGCTGTTATTGTATGTATGTGTTAATTGTAACCTGCCAGGGGACTGGAGATTAAAATTAGCTTTAAGATAAATCTGGTACAATACCTCCAATGGTTAGGGTTTTATTTATGTTTAATATTGGACATGGTTCCTTCCAAATAGATAAGGAATTAAAATTAAGATGAAGTGAATGTCGATTTGAAATGTTTTTAGGTTTTGTCTTTTTATTTTGTGTGAGGCATTTTCTTCATGGCATTTTTGGTTGTTTTTACTGAACACTGCAAAATATCAATATGGAGTTTTTTGTTTCTTTATTATGCAATCAAACAGATTAGGTTTTGCAATCAAAAAATAGATTTGAGAGCAATGCTGTCGACATTATGTGTGCATGTGCTGATGTGTCCAGGAGGGAGGGGTGGTGCTTGGTGCTGTGTTTTGTTTTATTTATTTATCCCCCCCAAAAACATTTTTTTTAAATTGTAAAATAAATTAGTGATTAGTGAAAAAAAGTTTTGTTTGCAAATCCAAAAGTTTTGCTTTTTGAGATTTGGACTTTGTAATGATTGCAAATTTGAACGTTTGGATTTGCAAACAAAACTTTGGGATTTGCAAACAAAACTTTTGGATTTGCAAACAAAACTTGTATTTGCAAACAAAACATTTGGATTTGCAAACAAAACTTTTGGATTTGCAAACAAAACTTTTGGATTTGCAAACAAAACTTTTGGGTTTGCAAACAAATTTTTTTTTTTAATCACAAATGTTTTGCAGTGTTGATTGCATAATAAAGAAACAAAACAAAAAAAACTCCCTATATCAATACTGCTCGTTCCACTGAAAATGGGAAAAAATATGCGGGATCCTATTCTAGCATTGTTCCTGTGGAGCCTCACGCATCGAACTCCTTCATGTTGAAGTTTCCACCACAGCTAATTGTCCACAAGTAAGGAGCCATATTTTTCACAAGACTTCAAAACTTAACTGTTAACTTCAAATGTGCAAATCCACATTAATTTCTGTTTCTCTCTGTGTGACCAGGGGCAACGTTTGCCACCTCCTCTGTGTGGTTGCAGGACTGGTGATGACGGTCACTGCTGGTGGTCGGTGTGTGGATGTGGCTGTGAGGACGGCCCAGAACCCCGCTAACCTGCTGCGCCTGTCAAACACGCTCATCGGACTCGTGGGCCTCCGATACCAAATACATGTTGTGAGAAACCTGCAGCTGTTGTAACTGTAATCTTAATAGGAAAGCATCAAATCACGCAGCACGTCCTCATCCCTAAACAACAGAAGAGGTCGTTTGCCAATGACTCCCAAAAAAAATAGGGGTGTCAGAATTTCAATTCTAAATCGAAAATCAAACGAAATGAGCTTTCAATTCATTATCGAAACCAAAAGCAGGATCTGGATTTAAATAAACTAGTGTATTTCCTCAAATAGTGACCAGGGCTTTTATTTCCCTCAACTGCAGAGTGTACCAGGCCTTTATTTGAGGCAGGCTTGTATTAGAAGGCAGGCCTCCGTTTTTTAGATAAAGTAATCCAGAACAACATAGTGTTGTTATTGTTGAATTTACTAAATTAAAAGCAATGGAAATATACATTATGCTTAGTTGGCAGCCACCAGGAGTTCATCCACCCTTGCTTTTTCTCCCAGCCATTATTTGATGCAGGTCTTTATTTGTGTCGACCACGTCCCCGGGCTGTTATCCAGGACCCGGCTTCTATTTGAGGAAATACGTTTAAATTTAAACCATACAGCCTTACTGTGGTACATTCCAAAAAATATGCCAGTCATATCAAACGTGATACCATGTAGCTTTTTAAAGAAGAATTTGAAAATGTAAATTACAGTTGTCAGAGCATAAAACCAACGATATGTTGATACGAATCAAGACTCATCTAACAAGTCTAAGAATGGCACAGCCTTCAGTGCTGGAAAAAAAAATGTTGAAATCAAAAATTGAATCAATTTGTGAACTTAAAATCGAAAGTCTAATCGAATCGTGACACCCCTGCAACATGACAATATTTGACCGCTTTAAACACGAGGTTAACATTGAGCAGTCGCAGTTTTAAACATGTGCTTAACATGAAACTTGGTTAAGTTTAGGCAACAAAACTACTTGGTTAGGTTCAGGAAAAGTTCATGGTTTGGTTAAAATAAGTATGTTTGTTACAATGTTTATTTGTTAAAACCCATCCATCCACCCCGTCCTCCTCCCTACACGGACTTTGTCGCTCTTTATACTACGTCACCGGACTTCCTCCTTTGTTCCCGTCATAAATACTGAGGCCACTAGAGGTCACCGCCATAATAAGAGTAAATATATGTCGTAATAAGCTGCTTGCACAGACTACCTACAGCAGTTTTTTTGGTGAGCACAGTCTGAAACATGGACATGTGACTGTTCTCTTCCACTAAAACACTTTGTTTTAAATTGAGCCGAGGATTTAATGCCCCCCACACTTTTTTCTTTTAAAAAAAACATTACAGTTTCAAGTCTAATCATTGTAATTATCGACTAATGTTGTTTTCTGTATCTTGCAGGCTAACTCTGCCGCAAAACGAAAACTAAAACGGCTGTTTTTCACTGACAGGTATTGAAAGACAGTTAAAGTTACTTATCTCATAAACAAATAATATCCAGTTATTTTTGGGGAAAAATTTCAGTCCTTTATAATCCTATACGTGTGTTCCAGTTTCAACAGCCTCCTTGACACGACAACAACAACACTGCAAGGAACTCATCGTTTTCAGGTTTTCGGCTGGCGTCCTGAGTCTGCTCGCTGCGTCTCCGCAAAAAGGTCCACGGTCAAAAAGAGAACTATTTTGCTTTCACTTCAATGATTGTGTGGTGGCTGACAGTTATGTATCCTGTCCTGTGGTCAGATGCAGGATTTATTACATCCTCATTTGTGGTGTGAGCAGCCTGCCCGTTCTGACACTGCGTATAGGAAACGACAGCAACAAGCTGAAAACCTACAATCCTTCAAATCAGCTGCAGTGGTTGATCAACTTTAGCAGCAAGGCGCAGGCACGAGGAGACGTGGTGAGAGTCTGCCATCACATCACAACTCATGCAAAATATCATTTTTTCATGCACTGGTATTGAGATTTTGGGCTATTTTGCTTCTGTAACATGTCTTCTTTCAGACTACTGGAAAGAAAACATCCAAAATCAGATTTTGGTATTTATTTTACTACACTTTGTCTATTTATATCTGTAGATTTCTCCTAAATTCACCAAAAGTTAGCATTAGATAATGCCTCATTTGCATATTTAAACAACATTTAAATAAACTAATAATTGACTTTCATGGTGATATGTATTTGTTTTGTTTTTTAAGTATTTTAGTCTTTATTAGTATTTTTACCCTATTCACCTAGAGTGTTTTGCTGTGTGTATGGAATTTTACAATACATATCTTTAAAGGCTGTTTTTATTAAACTCTGAGCCAGAAATCTCACGTACATACAGCAAACTTTCCAGCATCATGCCTATCTATATTCTGAAGATTTATCCTGAGGGTTTTGTTCATATATCATTCATAGCTTGATTTATGTAACATTTTATTCTTAAAAACATGGCGAAAATTGTTTTTTTTAATAGCCCTTGACAGTATTTTCTGATACCTGGAGTGATAAAAAGAGATAATTCCCTCTATAAAAACATTTAACTCCATTAACGTCAACAAAATGAAACAAGAATTTTGACCCTGGCTTTATCCAATGTTCAGATTTCTGTCCTTCTGCCTCATTTGCATATTTAAACATAACACTTCAGAAATCTTGTAATACAAAAAAATAATAGTCTTGATGTAAGAATCAACCGGGGGGAAGTTTCATGGTGATATCTATTAGTTTAAAAAAAAAATCATCTATTCCGCTGCAGTTTCCTGAAGGTTATCTTTTGATACAGTATTGTATGTTTTTCAGATTTTTCTTTTACTGGGCGGACAAACGAGACAAACCAGCCCCGGATCTGACACAGACGAGCGTTCTCCTACGAGTCTGACCCTGGCCTTGTCTGCGCTGTCTGTCGTCCTTCTGTGGATGTTTCTGCCTCATATTGCAGTTTGTGCTGTGATCTGTTTAGGCTGGAAGGTACAACAACATATCCACTGAGTGAAAATCTTTCATATCTGATTTACTATAACTCTCAGTATTTTGACCCAAACGTCTTTAACAACGGGCTCCAGAGCAGCAAGGCTTCTAACACAATCAGAAAACCATATTACCTTTTTGCTTGCCTCCCTGCAGCGGCTCAATTGTTAGCTGCAGAATTGAATCTACCATTCTTAGATTTATCCACAAAGTACTATGTGGTCTTTGCCCTAAATATGTGCTGTATATCTGAGCCTCTGATGCAATAAAACTGTAGTAAAAACCTGAATTACACCCCCACAATCCACCCCGTCCATTTATATTTCCTAGAAATACAATTTGCTTTACAATGTACACAATCTTATTTTGATTCTGTGAGTGTTAGTGGACTAGTACTGTATTTCTGTTTCGCTTCACAGCCTAGCTATTTT
>JAOVVB010181612.1:0-11228 GCA_028570985.1 Heterobranchus longifilis | reverse complement strand
AGGCTGTATTTGTAAACTTACTTTTCGGTGGTGGCTGCGTAGAGTTGTGTCCGACTCGTCCTGTGATCCAAATAATTCCAATAACGCAAAGTGGTTATTGAAATAACATAGACATAATCACTTCCAAAATGCAAGACACGTTTTTCTTAAATGAAATATCCAGTTTCAAGTCATGTTTTAGGCATTTAAACTTTCAAATCAAACACTTCCACTGCTCCGTGCGGTCTGCTGCTCCGGTCCTTTTTTTAAAAAAATGGCTGCTCTGACCATTCTGCTCCGTTGATTTGAATGCCGATGTCCTTTCTATCCAATTTAATTTCTATGGACGAAACGCTCCAGGATTCGATTAAAACGGACCAAACAGCTCAGATGTGAAAGCGACCTGAGACACCTTGAGTATGAAATGACACCTTGGTTGAAATGACAGTAATTTCACACCCAATTAATAGAGTATAAAGCAGACCCGTACTATAATGTCAGATGTCGGCACCTTGACGGTAAGGACAAACACAGAAGGACACCTCGCCGAGCTTGTTTGAAGAGCGGGGCAGTTTATGCAAACATGTCTGACTTGTAGTACGTCTGGCTGGGGGAACCTGTCCCTGAAGTGTCTGCTGTAGCTACCAGTTGGGCTGAGACGCCCCACCAGCCTGTTTAGTATGGTAATGTATGGAGATGCGGGCATGGACACTTTTTCCCTCTTTCCCCTTGCTCCATCTTTAAGCCCCACACATTAATTGGCATGGCATGGGCGTCAGTGACTTGGTTGTAATCATTGTCCCTCAGAGGACCCCACTGAGAAGGATTGAAGGAGAGAGGGACGGAGGGAGAGCGAACGAGAGCCTTTGGTCTCGAAAGGCTTGTCCTTTGAGTTATGTTATCCCAAGAGGTGCAAGGAAGCAGAAAGACTGGGAGGAGGGGGAGGAATATACGGAACAAGGAGGGAAAAGAAAGGGAGAAGCTGGAGAGGAAATTGCGCTGTGAACTCCCCTGCTCCCGGAGAAATGGAGGACTCCAGATGGAAGGAGAGGAGAATTGGATGGGAGATTCATGTAGGGGATTATGGATGGAGATTGATAGTTGGATCGGTGTGGAAAAGGGGTAGGGGGCTGGGGGTTAGGATGTTTGATCGACACGAAGAAGATGAGAAGGGAAAAGAAGGGAGTGGTGAGTCAGAAGAAGATGACAGAGGTTGACTGACATTAAAGCTCCACCTGTTGTACTTAAATTGGTTTTCATCCTCTGTAAACTTTGCAAACTGAGGGGGGGGGGGGAAAGAAACAAGCCTCGCATTTCTAATTCAAGAAAATTGCTTTATTAACCATAACTCATTAATTTGGCTTATTCCCACTGCTGATACAACTCTTGCTGTTAGCGCCACACAAGTTGGTGTTGTTACATCCACTTTAAGCGCACAATTGTTTTCACTGATGATTGCTGCCGCCGCAACACGCCACGCTTGTAAAGTACCTTGAAATTGAAGAACTGCATCTGAATCTGAAGAGGAGACGGCAACGAGAGCCTGCCAAGAGATGGAAGAGAAGAAAAAAAAAAAGTCAAAATGTAGAAAAACTGAAGGTTTCTTCCTTTGACGGTCAAAATGTAAATGTTGTACTCCGTCTTGGCCAAGGCTGCTAATTACTTTAACCAAAGGATGAGTGTGTGGGTAAGTGCATGTGGTCATACGCAGGCATACACATGAATGTGTTTCCCCAAAGGCGGAGAATGATGGATAGTAAATGCATGATGAAACAGTGCAGGGAGAGTCACCTTTTAAGAAGCGAATGGAGTTTGAGCGCGTCAGAGAGTACGGCCTTGAAGCCAGATCAAAGCCACGAGCCGAGCTGTAATAGATGATGGAATTTAATCATGTCTGCTGCCTCTCTCTCTCTCCCTCTCTCTCCCCCTTTCACTCCCTCTCCTTCTTTCTCTCTCTCTCTCTCTCGCTCTCTCTCTCGCTCTGTTTTATAGCTTTCAAAATGCAACTGCTATTTTCCGTCCATTTTAATTCGCCACTCCATCAAATTTTTCCATCACTGCACTTGCAACACTCTGACTTTCTAGATTCCAGTCATTGACATGGCTTATTGAAGCACAATGACACGAAAAAACATCAGTGCAATTACTTTATTAGCGCAGACTGATGTCGGATCGGCCGGTCGTGTTTCATGTCACATCAGTGCCTTAGTTAGCGTCCGCTGGTTGCCTTCTGGCCATGAGGAGGCCTTTGCTGCTGAGCTCTGTCGTTTTTTTTTCCTCAGTCCGGGAATAAGTGCTGCGTCTCACTCTCCAAAAAACCATCCCCTACTAATTAAAAACTTCTTAATGATAGTACTTCAAGAGCATTCCTCGTGCCATTAATCATCCAGATATCCCATAGATCTTGAAACAAATGAGCAGAAAAAAATTAACTTTTAACTGGTTGGAAGGAAAAATACTGTGCTTCATTATCATCAAAAGTACTTTTGCATCCATTTGTATCCATAACTGTTGCACTTTAAGCAACAACTCATTAATCAATGATGCGTTTGTAGGGATTATTGAACTCTGACTCAGCCATAAGGCAGCAGCAGACGGGTGCCAAAAAAAAAGCAGCATGTTTTTGTAGGGATTAGTCCATAGACTGTAGGCTATAAAAGAAGTAGACGTAGCTTCCGGGACTGAAAAGTGAAGCCAATGCGGAAGTGCCATAAAACTGCATTCTTTCCAGTGTTCAGCAGGGGGCGACTCCACTGGTTGCAAAAATAAGTCCAGTAAACATTTTCTTAATGAGTTTATGGTCTCAACCGCTAGTTTCAAGTCTCCTTCAATACAGCATGATGTTCATTTTGTAAATTATGGTCACATTTAGAGTAAAATAGACGATAAAGGAAGGGATGCTTTAGGGCGTGGCTATCTTGTGATTGACAGGTCGCAGTGCTACCGACAGGATAGAGTGTTAGCAATGCTAACCTTGGCCCTGCGTACATTTAAATAGACGTGAACTTGTTTTGGGGTGTTGTCCATGTTTTCAGTTTATGACTTTGACCCTTTCACAGTGTGTTATCACTTCATGAAAGTTAATAACATTTTTGTTGCCTAAAAATGTCTTCGGTTGCATCTTGCTAACCAAGCTAATTAGCTAGCGTTAGCTGGTAACTTTGGGGAAACTGCTGATTTTCAACTGGCTCTGTGTCACTGCAGCAAACGGTGCAAGCGTCCGGAGCTCCCCGCTCACCCGCCGTTAAAAATCCACCAGATGACTCGCGCCACCCAGTTGAAACTGCAAACTTTCCCTCTTTAGCGATTAGCTTAGCACAACTCTATTGAAACATCAGCAGCTTAGCACTTCCAGAGAGACAGTGAGAGACAGTGGATAAAATCAGACCCCGCAACTCAGAGTCATTTCCTGTATCTGTGTCACGTGGGTTTAGTTACGGCCCCGCCTCTTCAGGAGCTGTTCTGAGTCTATTGATTCCAATGGGAGAAGGGAAACATAAACACAGATTATGATCGATCCTTTCGCCCCATAATCACATAGTCAAAATAAATATTGGACCCAGTTCTCACATACATCTCCCGAACACAATGACAGTAAAATAAAAAATTTCAGATGGACAGATCAGGAGAAAATTAACTTAACGTCTCAGCAACGAACTCTCGCGAGATCTGGCAACACAGCTAAGCTAACGTCCACGATCACCACAGATTACTCATTTTTTTAACGCTAAATATGTCTGCTAGCTGTGTAGATTACTAATGTTAGCAAAATAAAATACAAATAAATTGTGTTAACTTTTCATCCATCCAGATGATGTCTGCTACACTTTCAAATGAGGAGACAGGAACTGTGTACCATTTCTCATCAATGGCAGTACTGGCGGTGCCATGTCTTTCTAAAAATCCGTTATCTTTGTCGCTTCACCCCAGCGCCGCCTTTTCATCCAAATATGGTCACGTCTGGTTGCAAAAGACCAAGATGGCAAAACTCAAGGCTTCAAAACAGCAGTCCACAAACCAATGGGTGACGTCGCATTGGTCCATTATTTTTTAGTCTATGGATTAGTCCGGTCAGGATCCTTATAGGAGAGACCATGAAACGCTTTGCTCTGAGCATGAATTCTCGCAGCCAACAGAAATGTGGCATTGATGAATAACTGGTATCTGAAGGTAGATATCTATCATGGATAACTATGCCAAGTGCCATAGTTTTAAGCTTTGAGCTTGTCTGCTTATGACCGGCTCACACATCATCTTAGCCACTCCCGAGTTCCCTAATGGATTCCCAGCCCCTGTCGTCCATCTCTCTCTGTCTCTTTTGTCCTTTTTTCATTTAACCATACTAAAGGCGAATCACTCCTTATGTCTGCCTTTCTTTGATTTTTTTTTTTTTCTTTACAGTTGTTGTCGCTCCTCTTTTTATTTCCATCTCCGCCACCCATTACGACTGTCTTCCCTCTCCAGCCGAGCTGTTTGTCTATCCCCCTTCTTACTTTCTCTCCTTCCCAGCTTCGCTTCCCATCTCCCCAGCTTGATTCAGCAGTAATGAGTGCAGCTTAAGGTGGGGCTGGCCCGAGGTGAGCTGGAGAGAAGCAGGGAGGTTAATGAGGATAGCAACCTCGCTTTTTGCCTGAGGTGTAAAAAGAGAGTAAATGGACGATTGAGGGAGAGAGAGAGAGAGCAAGGGCCAGGGAGACAGACAGACAGACAGACAAACTGACAGACAACGTTTGCAATAATGAATTTAGCTGATGCACAAAAGCACTCGTGTCCGACAGTCAGCAGAGGTCAAAAAGTATGGTGGTGGGTTTGAGTCAAAATATGCTTAAATCCATAAATGTACAGCTTTTTAAGATTCATAATAATTAATAAATCAACAGTTATTATAATCAACCACAATGTGTTAATAATACATGTATTTATAATTTCAGTATGCTAAACTATTTAGCCATCTGGGATCTTCAGAATGATTCCATTAATCACATCGCCAAGGTTCCTCCAGTTAAGACAATTAAAAATCAAACCAGGAGACAGTGTCAAATACATGCAGCTGCCCACACAGATCAGCAGCTCTGCCAAGAGGAGGCGAGAGAATGATGCTGCGGCTGCTGCCTCTGTAGACCTTCTCATTCATCCGAAAAACCACCAGGGACAGATTATCTTACTATGAGTTGGTAAGCAAAAACAGACAGTGTTTTTATCTAGTGTTCAGATATTATCGCTGGAGGAAAGCAGGAAGTTATCTAATGTATTTAGAGTGAGAAATACGTTTAGGGCGGGTGGGAGGGGTGGGGGACGGGTCAAACAAACACAGGACTTTCACCCAGGAGACCGGTGTGTGTGTGGCCCGTTTAAAAATAAAATGTACGTGACATAACATAAACCTAAACCTACCAAAACAACATCTGTTTTGACAAAATTAACGGCGTGTTTAAAAACGTAACCTTTAGGTACAGTATGAAGGTGAATAACGCTCATATGGGTCGTATTTACTCACTTACTTTTAGTAAACGCTTGTCTGGGTCATATTAGAGAGTAGAGACAAATATGGTCATTATGGTTTGGAGGACTTGTAGGTAAAAACAAATGAATGAAAAATATGAATTAAGAAATGATGGTGGTTCTTCAGATCTCAAAATACAAATTAGAATAAAGCAGAAAAAGATAAAAAATTAACTTCAAACTGAAAGTAAACTTGAAAAAGTATAAAGCTTTCTTGATTGGCACATTAAATGTCTGCACATAGTGTTCTGTAGTTTTTTTGTGCTCTTTTACAATTATCCCTGTGGCTTCCAGTCACCTACTTTTTCTTTATTTTTGCCTTTTTTTGATAGTACAGCTGAAGGTAGACAGGAAAGGGGTGAGAGAGAGGGGCCGACATGCAGCAAAGGGCCTCGGGCGGGAGTCAAACCTGCTCTACCACTGAGCCACCAGCACACCCCGTCACCTACTTTTTCTGTCATGTGTCCCTCCTTCTCACTCCCTCCTTCCTCCCCTTGTCACAATTTTCCTTGTTTCACTCCCAAATCAATCTTTCTCATTTCGTCCAAAATTGATTTCACCACCTCTTATCGTCGACGCAATCCGCTCTTACAGCCTCATCCAGTCCTATCCTGCTCCATCTTTTTGCTCTTTTTCTCCTCCTCTATCTCGTTCTCTATCTATCCCGCTCTGCATTCCAGTCCTGCTCATTACAAATGGCGCTCCTTTGCTCTGTACTCTTACTTGGTAACCTCTGCAGAGTTGTGGAACAATGTCTTGATTGGATGTGTCTGGCATTGCTAAGTATTCTGTGCTGCAGAATCGGTGCCGTGCATAAGATATTATGTTGGCAGCCAGCAGTGTATTATCACCACAGCACTGATATACAGTTCTGGGAAGATAGACTACCAATCAATCACAATGGCTGTGTCAAAGTATACTGATGCACTGCATTTTCTTTCTCCAAAGTATTTCTTGTCTTCACATAATTCACATCTATCATAAAAGTAAACATTTGAATACGTTGTATTTTAACAGCTGCAGTGCTGTAATTACATCTCTAAACCACATATGTTTGTATAGAATGCAGCAGCAATATTTATTAACTTTCACTGCTTCATTAACAACGTGTGTACAGAAGGCCTACATATATCACAGCTTGTAATTTTAGTTATACAAACACTCCCAGAGACAGAGCTGCTCTGGCAGCAGAATAATCACATTTGTCGACTGGGCAGAGCCAAAGAACCGTGCCCCCGGGGACAGAGCTGAGCTGTGGTGATTTTGGCAGAGTGGGTATAATCACACGGTGCACATAGTGGTGTGATGCTCCGGGGCTCAAAGAGATTTCTTCCTGTAAAACTGTTTCATAAAAACGAAACACCTGTGAAGTTATGATGACGATATCCTGGGCCACAGTTTTTGAGAACTATATATTTTAAGACATTATTGATTATTTCTATGTAACACTGGCTTCTTCTGTATACATTTCACACTGAAAATGAATCAATCTGGATATAATTGAGCTCGCATTTGTAGCAATAATAGCAGAACATCACAGAGTGAGCCGATGTTTAACATTCAGTTTTCGACAGCTTAAGTGGCTGAAACAACTGCAGGCTTGTTATGTATGCTTTGTTACCGCCCTGCCTGGCTGTATTTATAAGTTTGTGTGAGAGTGCGTGCTCAGTTCCTGCAAAGATCTTTGATACATATGTTGAAAGATATTTAGCTCTTGAGTCATGGATGTATTATAAGAACTGGATACTGGACCCCAAGGCCAGAAGATTGAAGTTAGGTTTCCAGGATTATTTCCGGTGTTTGCAGCCCACTGAGTATCTCCCGCTCGACCCACAGACTTTACATTGTGATGAAGTCACAGGTTTTTAAATCGCTTTTCTCAGCTCGAGGAAAGTTTCACAAATATAACCTCCATGGATTAAAAATTCATAATAGAAATAGTCATAATCAACCTTGTTTGCAGTTTGAGGTGTCCTGTTTTACAGATGTCTCTTTTAAAATGATGGTCCACTGGGAAAATGTTTTTTGGGCCGCAGAGGGATTTTTCGTTGTCGCCACAGGAAAAAAAAAATGGCTGCAAGGCTGAATGGCGGCTCCCTATCCAGTTCTTATAATACATCTATCAGTACGTTTACATGATGTTAGAAAAAGTCGATTTATTGTATTAGTCCGACTAAAACTGGACTTTAAAATACATGTAAACATGTTAGTCTGACTGAAATCGTACCAGGTCGTATTTCTAGAAGTCGGACTAACACACCTAGATAATGCGGTTAGGGGTCGATTTACTCAGGCATGTATACGTTCAACTGGCCTCAAACGCATGTGCCATAGTTCCCGTGGCGCTCTGTCACCCGGAAGTCGAAAGCGTCGAAGTCGAAAGAGTCCATGTTTTACGACAATTTACGTTAAATGCCAATGTTCAGCACTAATGCAGGAAGCGGCGGGTCAGAGGTAGCGAGGCAGAAAGTAAGAGTGTGGAGGAGGTCTGGGGGGTGTCTGGGCATGTTGCTGACTTCCATGCAGGAGATACAAGTTTGCATCCCATCACAGACCTGCAGATCTTTTTATTAACTGTAACCATGATCTTTCTTTAACATTAACCAAATGTTTTAGTTGCCGAACTTTAACCATGTTTAATTTTCCATGAGCACAATCTTTTTCCTGACTGTAATTATACTGTATAGTATATGTGCAGGTATTGTAGAAAGCAATCATTTTTAAAAACATTGGCATTGGACATAAATGTCTTTGTCTGGTGATGGAACTACAGAACCGATTATAAAGAATATGAAGTAATATCAACTATATCAACAGTCCAGGTTAAAACAAAATTGGAAAAGAATGTTATATAATTCCTACCATTAAATGAAAGATTTAACTCTGCTGCCGCAGTGAGACTTGTTTGTTAAAACCAGCCAACTACCTCAGATCTCGCTGATGTCTGTTATACGTAAAGCGTAGATTAGAGTCTGTATCTGGAGGCTCATCCCTCACGTCATCATGTTTTTGCAGCACATTTTTCAACGGGCTGATGGTTTGAAAAACATTAGTTTAATCCTTGAACATCAGAATAAAAGACAGATGAGTGGAGAGAAAGGATACATCTTCGTTCCAGCTAAGTGCTTAGCAGAAACACACGCAGCGAGTTTAAAAGTTCAAGGACAACTTGCTCATGTAAATATCATATTGATCTCTGTTCGTGGCTACCTGAAGAATTCTCTGCCTTTCAGACTACAGATACTGCTCTAAAATATTCTGACAGAAGCCTTATGTGACTACCTCTCAGGGGCCCTTACAAAAACATGAAAGTCAAAATCTTAAAAATGTCTCTTGGCTCTGTTTTAATCCAACCAAAGAGACGATTTCTCCCTCTGGAAAAAGCTTGTAGCCCTGAAACTCCAATCTGTAAACATCCACTGAATGATGAATCAGGCTTTCAGCACTACAAAGGCATGCTAAACATGCTCTCGTTTGTTTTGTACCATTAACTTCAGTGCTGCGTCATTGTATTACAAACAACCATACAAGTACTTGAGAGGGCAGATATTGATTCCTTGAACTTAACCCTCAAACTCTGTTAGAGATGCAGCTAAATGGCCCTGCACACGAATGAGTTGCGATTCCATTCGGTCTCTTTGATAGTTGTGTCTCTCGGTAAGCTGTTTTTTTTCCCCTGAAGAAGCAGCGTAGGATGTGTGATTGATGGAAAAATGAAAGAGAATTGATAAGCGGCTTTTGATTGACACCCAGATACGTATACAAAAACATATACGCTCATTGCCATGTATATATTTCTCAGTTTGTAGACTTAAAAGAACATTATTTAATTCAGAATTTTCACAAACGTGCAGCAGAAAAAGAAGCTGCAGTCAGCTGTTTGTGCAGTGCAATCAGACAAGCATATACTGGTAGATTTATCCATTTCCCCTCGACGCTCAGCAACATCCGTACAATGTGGCGGTCTCCGATGTATTAGTAGAGACCTATAATCAATCTGTGCCAGACTATATTTTCTCAGAAGGTTTCTGCTGTGTTTGTAATGCTTGAAGAGGAAAATAAGAGATGGAACTGAGAGGTGAAGGAAGATACAGAGAGGGAGTTTCAGATATGCAATCATTTTTGTGCACAGTTGAAGTATTAAGGGTTTCATCATGATGGTGATAAGTCTACAGCGCATTAAATTTATCCCAAAACAGATTCTGAGACTCCTGAGACTTAACTCAGTGGCCTTTAAAATGGATTATTTTCAGCCAACCAAGTTGCTAAGTGGAATCGAATGTACAATTAAATGTTTGATTGTTTATGGTGCTGCCATTCATTTCGCCGGCTGTCTCTTAACCCATTTACCACGGTCCATCAATACACATTTAAACAGTCGTATACCGGATATGCTATGCTGTTAATGTCACGGTTCTGGCGCATTTGCGTTGCGCTTGGAATGATTCCCGGTAAAGTCATTAATCAAAGTAGGACTGTCATCAACATCTCTGTGTGAGTATCACACGCCACGGTAATTAAGGTATTGATTGTAGACACTGCCATGCGTCTCTACAGTTTGTGTCACAATTTCGCCCATCCCCTCTGCCCTAGCTGCCCCTGCTTAATCCTCTAACATATACCCCGTGTTTTGCACATTAATTAAAACATCCTCCCCCCTCACAAGCGCGAGGGAACATTTGTCAATACACTTTGAATCAAACTCCTCATTGCTGATGTGGAATCTGTCCTGGCTTTATGCGAGTGCCAATCAATGACGCGTCACCCGGCTTTTCAACTTGTCCCTCCCTGTTGCTCTGCAGCTCAATCACTCGGCTGATATCATCTCTCTCTCTAAGTCCCTCCAGCCTTTTCTTCCATCTCTTTTGACCTCCCTCAATATCTCTCCGCTCGATACGCATTGATCATATTCAATCAGAGTTCAGCCAAGTTTGAGGTTGTACTTTTTAAACTGTAATGCCATTACTCAAATGATGTGAAACAGTTTGGAGCTGAAGTGGGACGCTGAGACCGGGTGCTTTGTCATGTTTGAGAGAGTTGTCATGACAGGTCAGCAGCTGTTGTTCTCACGTAGTTCATTGACATTTCTGAAGCAAACAGATTTGCAACCCAGTGTGAATCTCATTATCATACATTTGCAAACTTGCATCACCTTTAGGATAATCTATTTTGGCATCACGGCCATGTCAGTGTGCCACCTGTTAAGAGAAAAAGGCCACCTCCTCTGGAAACCATTGTTTTCATTGACAAAGTCATTGAGTAAAAAGGAATAATGGATGTGTTATATATTTTTTTCTTTTCTTATTGTCAACAAATCCTATGAAAGACCAAAACCAACTCATTTTCTGACTTCCTTACCCTTTTTTGTGGCACGCAGCCCCAAGCTCATTCATTTCTAATGAAGATGGGTCACCATATTTAGTTTTGTTAAAAAACAGGTTAAATCATTTTCTAAAATAGCTGGGCACTTAGACACACTAATGGCACGGCTCTAGGGATGGCAAGGTAATGTCGGTCAGTCGGTCCATCCAGGCTGAAATATCTCAATAACTATTGGAGGGATTGTGAAACTTTGTTCACACTTTCATTGTTGCCAGGTGATGAATCCTAACGTCTTTTGCGTTCCTGACTTTTCCTCCGGTTTCGGCATTTGTGTCCTGGAGTGAAATGTCTCTATATTGGATGGATTACCATCAGGGTCCAAAATTAGCACCATCTACTAGCCAAATGGCTGGTAAAATATGCAA
>JAOVVB010181592.1:0-11228 GCA_028570985.1 Heterobranchus longifilis | reverse complement strand
TCGCGGTCCTAGGAACCGATAACCGGAACCGAAATGCACGTCTCTTAACGATTCCACGGTTCTTGGAAATTCGGAACTGGTTCCGAGTTGGAACCGGTTCTTGATACCCATCCCTACCTGTAATACCTCAAATTGTCTTAAAATGTTTGTGCTTCTATGGTATTTTCAGTGGCTAGGCTTGATGTAATTTAGAGCTACTACAGGACCATGATTTAACTACTCCTTTGGTTGTAGAGATACCTTAGAGGCTGTTATTTTGAGAGATGTATGAAGACTTGAAAGGATCTAAGTGATTCAGGATTGATTCAAAGATTGAAGCTGGTTTAGGCTCCATTTCCTTTACATTCCAAACAAAATGAACCCAGATGGTACTGCATACATAGTATACATGTGTTGGCTGGTCAGAAAAGGTTTGCAGTGCCTAACATGTGTGTTATGCTATAAAATATCTTGACTGAGCAGGATCAACTTTATCTGCACACATTTTAAAACAGACACTTCAGTAGTAGGGGAAGACTTTAAAGCTTGGTATTGGAGTGTTTTTCAAATTAAAAGACATTTATTCAATACAGTTTCCCGAGGTCATTGGATTTCTGCAAAATCAAAACGTAGCTACTCTTGTTATACTTACTTGACCATAATCCAATTTCTGCCAAGTGTTTTTGCCTTGTCCCATTGCCCTGTGGTTGTCTCTTGGAGCAGGAGTTTGATTTTCTGCTGATGTTTAGAATGGATAACTCCTCTCCCCTTGGGGTCCGTATTACCATTTTTATTTCATTTTCACAGAGCTTTCAGATAGGAACGATGCTGAATGAGTAAATCGATAAAGATCAAGCAATAAATCCGACTGCTGTTGTCTTGTATTTCAGGTGCAGAGCAGTGATGTCACAGAACTGAGGACAGTCTCATACAAGTGAGTGTTTGGTTACATCAGCTAGCCATTGTCCATCTCCGCCATTATGCTCTTTGAAGTGCCTCTTTTGATTTTGTAAAGGAAAAATCAGTTTGCTTTGTTAAATTGGAAAAAGTAACTCATGAATGGAAATGCAGGACTAAGCAGAATACCTCATTTTAAAGTATTATTTAGGTATAGGATTAGAATTTCCCAATTAGGTTGAGATTTAACAAAGTCCTCCTTTTATGAAATTAGTTTGTGCTGCATTACACTTTGCTCTCATTTTGTGTGTATCTAATTAATTCCTGTCTTTCTTAGAATTAGAGTGTCAAAGCTTCAGAACATATTTAAATCTCTTGGGAGGGAGAAAAGAAAACTTTTTTGACTAAGGGGTGTATTAAGATAAATTACTGTGAGCCAAACAGGGGTAATTGGTGGGGTTGGAGCTATTGTTTGGCTTTGTTTTTAAATTTAATTTGGGCTACTCCACATATACAGACATTTCTTGGTTGCTATTAAAAATTGCCCCAAGACAGAGGTGGTGGGTATATCACCACTTCTCTTCAGCCTGAGCTCGATCAGACATGTTTGACATGTGGGTTTTTTTCTCCGACTGCAATGCTTGCTGCCAAATTACGAGAGAGTTAATTTGCGGTTTTGCAAGTGCAGTTAATTTTTCTCTGTTGTACATGCTCCACTGTGGAGTAGGTGTGAATCGATGAGAGGTATTTATCATAGAGCAGTTTTTTTCCAAGCTGTGAATATATGAAGAGAAGACAATTGCGCTTGGTTAATCAAGTTTTTCAATTCAACAGTTTTAAAGCAACACATTCTCATAAACCGTTGGTATAATATCATACAAAAAGTATTGCGTATAATGTATACAAACATGTCTTCTGGTTTAAATACATGGCCCGGTCGTGTGATAGACACGCCATTAATGTCGTGATTAACGTTGTGAAACAGGAATAATTCTGTAGGTTTAGACAACAACACTTTGTTAGGTTTAGGCAACAAAACAAATTGGCATGGTTAGTAAAAAAACACTGGGATTGCAATAAAATTCCTTCTTCTGCTTTAAATACATGTTCCAGTCGTGTGATAGACACCTCATTAATGTCACGATTAATGTTGTTAAACAGGACTAATTTGGTAGGTTTAGGCTACAAAAATACCTAGTTAGGTTTAGGCAACAAAACGACTTGGTATGGTTATTAAAAATCCACGGGGATTGGCATTAAAATCTCTACTTCCATTTACAGTACATGTGACGGTCTCGAACTCTGGTCTCCTGGGTGAAAGTCCTGTGTGATCGAGCCGTGTCTTTTAAACCTGGGCCGCATGTCTCACAATTACGTGGTATATGTACAAAATTACTTTTCATAGTCATTGCTACGAACAGGGAATGAGACCAGCCTGTTTAAAGCAGACAAACTTGAAATAAAATTAATATCATAACACAAAATCATTTTGTTCTTTACTTGAAATGTTGGCTAATCAGATACAGTTCAGCGAAGGACGTGTGCTCACATACACATTGGGTTGAATCCAAAGTTTTTCCCCTTGTGTTTTTGCTACTCTGACTCCTTTTTGTGCCCCTCAACTCTTTCAACATTAAGTAAAGTCCTAAAGGTGAGTGGAACTGCTCACTTACCCTTTTATGAAGCAAAGAATGCTGAAATTGTGCCATGAAATTTATGGCATGTACACGGCCACCTCCCGATCTGGAGGAAAAAGTCTCCTACTGTTTATGTGACTGACCCTGGAAAGAGACAGGTCATCTGTAGCGCTGCAGACAAGCTGAGTTGAAATGGCAATGGCAAAATGAGCCTCGCCACAGGAATCCCATCATCTCTAAACCTGAGTACTCTCCCTTTCATCTGTGTGTAGTAGAAGCCCTCAAGGATTTATTACAGCAGTTATGAGTAACCTTCAGTTTCCCTGCAGAGTCTTAACAGTAAGTTTCAGAAACAGTTGGTAACTTATAGCCAGCCCTTGCTTTTGGTTGCCAGAAGATGACACAGTGGTTGCTGTACATTAACTTCACGGTCCTCATATGGCCCTGAGTCATTAAGTACATATTTTATTAATGAATTATAAATAATGGTTTCAAGAATCTCTCTCTCTCTCTCTCTCTCTCTCTCTCTCTCTCTCTCTCTTCGGTGCAGTAGGGGTGCATACGATTATTTTCATAATCGATTAATCTGCAGTTATTTTCCATTTGGGCCATAAAATGTCCATCCCAGTCCAAGCTGATGTCTTTAAATGTCTTGTTTTGTCAGTCCAAAGATATTCTGTTTAACATGATATAAAAAACAGAGAGAAGCAGGAACTCTCCATATTTGAGAAGCTGAAAACAGTATTTTCTGTCATTTTTGCATTAAAGATCTCCTCCTGACACATTTTAAAGTATGTAAAAATACTCTGCTATGGCTAATATTTTGTTTAACATGGTTTTCCCATGAAAAAGTAAAAAAAAAAAAAAAACTGAAAAGGGGATTGAAAGCATATCTACTCTTCTCCCTCATTAAGAAAATCTGGATCACCACTGCCATAGTTACGCTAGTCACTTGTGTTTTTCTGATTGACAAATCGATAAGCCGACTAGTCGTTGCAGCTCTATATGTGCTGCGATCTCTGCCTGCTCTGCTTTGTTTAAGCTGCACTTCCCGAATTATCAGCTTATCAGTTTTACCTGCTATAGTTTCATCAAGTTTGATGAATGTTGACTTTTCTTCAGTAGTAGTCGAAATTTAGTTGCTGTTGAGCTGCGACCCTATCTTCCATTTGCCGAAGGGGAAAGATTAAAGAAAGAATAGAGGGAAAAGGAAACCAATTAAGAAAGAATTCGTAAAAAGCGTAATGTAGAAAAGGATTAAGAGGTGATAAGTGAGAGGTGATATGATTCCAACAATTAGTCCCTACCTGATTTCTTTTTCTCAGCTGTAGTCTAACCCTCCCCAGCAATGTTTCAAATCGAACCTCAAGAAAAGAGGCAGAAAACACATGCACAGAGAGACCTAGACTAACTTTAATCAGGCAAAAAATAAATTTAAATCAGCAATTCATTGTGCATCATGTGCCTGCAGCTGCTTTATAAAAGCCAGGCAGTGCTGCCATTCATTTCTATACCATTTCAACACAATGGAGATACAAAGCACACAAAGGGCATGTCTGGCTCCAGACAAAGCAGACATGTTTGTTTTCTGAGGAATTGTGAAGGGAGACAAAGTGAAGCAGGACATGTTGCTTTACACTGTTACAATGCCAGGTTAAATTATAATCCAATAAACACATTAGTGTTTTACAATTGCATTTTACATGAATAATTAAGTTAAATATTTTAATGATTTTTTAAATTTCTGCTGTGTTTTTTTTTAGTAGTTTACAGAATGTTAGGTTGAGTTGGTAGTGTGTTATCCATCTCTTCCAGCTATATTTGGTGTCACTTCAAAAGTAGTGCTATCAATGCTGATATCATAACTTTCCAAATAGTTCCCATTCTTAAATGAGCGGGAGTGCAGCTTTATGGACTGGTATGTTTTATATACATCATCATTTAGTGTGTTTTGTATGTGTTTACGAGAGAGGTTGAGCTACGACAGTTCCCCCCTCTGTTTTTTTTTTTTTATATTTATGTGCTTCAGTTAATAGAGTAGCTTTACAGAGTAGGCCATATTTTGTGACTTTGCCAGGAGAGCAAACAGATTGCTGTGGCTATGTAATATGATGAGGTAGTATGTATCAGATCCCACTCTTTTTTTTTGCTTTCCACATTTTTCTGCCCAGAGGGGCACTAAAATACTGCAGGAAGGAAAAGTGAAGTGATGAAAGAACTCTGTCAATGGCAAATCAAAGACTCATGTGAATGATGCAACTATGAGGTGCATTGGTTGTATGGATACTACATTCACACTGACTGTTCTCAGAAGTTTAATGAATACAGAGGCATATTTAGCTTCTAGTGCGTTCACACCGAATGCGTTTCACGCGAATTGCATGGCGCGATTACATACAAAGTCAGTGCGAATTGGTGGAGGGTGGCACGAATGAAGTAAACAACTTTTAAAATGCTTGTTTTCTGAATGGAGTTCGGATTGATCAGGGCTGTGCTGTGCAGGAGAATCTCAAGGCTGATAGGATTTCGCCACACGGCATTCACCATCAACTTATCTTAAATGGAAGATGAAGTCATGTCTGATTGAGTCAAGGCAGACACAGAGGGACCAGAGCAAAGGTTCAAAATTCAGCAGCAGCATACAGTGGGTCAAGAAGTGTCATGTTTTTAATGTTGATTTGTTGATTTTATCTTCTGAAATGCTTAATGGTGTTTTCTAGATGGTTTTGTGGATTGGTTGACAGTTGAAAGTGTGTATGTTTAAGAGGATGTATGTTGTATGCAAGACCCCCTTAGGGGCCATTCAATGCTGCATCTAAAAATGCTTGGAAAACGCGAGGCGTGTCGGTCGGGCTCTGGGTGCCCACTCTTGCCAACTTTCAAGGGTGCGGAGGCAGGTTTGCGCCTGATGTTGCTAAGCGACCATAACCAGCTTTTAAACAGTAGTAGGCTACTTTGGAAGTATTTCTCATGTCACAGAAACCACTGAGAGTGAATATTGTGTTTTGGATGCTCTTATCATACTTTACTGTTGGTGATGTTTCTGTATTTTTGTCCTGGTGCTCCAGAACACACTCCAGTACACACCCGCCCACCTGCTCTCATCTCGGGCTCTCAGCTCTGTGCACCGGTGTCGGTGTTGTGTCGAAGTGTGTTCCCTCATCGTTTAGTGTTTCCTTCCTGTTAAAATGATAAGGCCCCTGACTGTGTTTAAGGTTAAGGCATAAGTTTTGGTTCAGGTTGAGGTAGGGGAAACACATCTCGACGGGGAAACGGTCTCTGATTCAACATCGGCAGGACGGAGGTCCCCGGAGACCGCCGGTAGACAATAACCTTATATGTTTAGGTTCATAAAATGTATCTGGATATGTAGGATATTACTACAGAGGGCAAGATCTGCAAGATTGAACCAGCCATCTCCAAAAACAGCTGCAGTCGTGAAATGTGAAATCTCTGCAGACTGATATTTATGGAAGAAAGGAAAGATACCTGCCGGCTGTGCTGTTGTGCGCTGCTGTGTTCCAAAAGTTGAACTTTTTTTTTATCTCGGGGCGCAGCTGTCGCGGCCTGAAAAATAGCTGCTTGGGAACCTTGCGCGCCACTACGCCATCGCCTCCCGCCCGGCTACATTGAAAACAATCGATATGGGGGCTCAAAAAACGTGGCATGTGAATTTCCCCTTAGTTAGCATCGAAATGCTGTGGTTGCCCAGTGAAACTAAGAGAATCACCAAACAAAATATTGAATGGATTCATGTATGTCATCTCTCCACTTGGAAAAGCACCAAACTACTGTACTGTACTGACTTGTGCTGTTTGGATTTCTCAGGTCATCTATAGCCTGCTAGTTTGAAGGGTGTAATATAATATTTAAGATATGAACAGACAGCTGTATGGATTTTATGTGGAGCAAGTTTGTGCTAAACAAGGATAAGACCACCAGGGGGAAGGTAGTATAGCAGAGAGTGGTTTGAGTTCCAGGCAGCTGCAGTCAGAGGCTAATTTGTTGTCAATAAAGTTGAATTAATTATATACTGTATGTTTCTCTTCTGGGATGAGAGGTCAGACAGGCCTGGGTTTTGGGACACCAGAACACCAGTATGGTCTACTGGGGAGTTTGTTGGAAGAATGTAGGCCTCTGAGGTGTGCAGATGGCATTGAGGGAAATTGAATTTTCTTGGGTGGTCATGGCCAGCTGCCTGCTGCTCCTTTTTTTACTGAAGGCATTAAGTCTTCATAGGACGACTGGGATTTTTAGTCTCTTCCTGACTTCATCAGTACCATGGATGTATAATAAAAGATCAGTACACAACAACATCACAAAATAAAGATCCTGCAGCAAGTCTTGGAAAAACCTTCCAAAGTCATTTGACTGGCTTGATTTTGAGGTTTTTGTTTTAAAGTAAACCAGAAATTCTGAAACCTTGCAGCTGCTTGATCATAGATCTAAAAAAAACACTCAAATATTATCAATGCTAATAAAATGCTTACCGTTCTCGAGCAGCACAAATGCCACTTAGCTGGATGAGAGTTTTGTTGGCAGCCTGCAGGACGTTCGCAGAGAGGATCTGTGGTGTCAGCGTTCAGACGGGTGTAGAGGTGACACCAAGGTGAACGCAGAGTTGTAGAATGGTTGGGAATCATTGATATTCTGACTCGGAGGCTGCAAATGGCCTGGTGGCAGATGGAGTCTTTGTCAGGGAAGAAAAATGGCAGCTCGGGAGCATCAACGCCATTTTCCCTATCAGCTTGGCTGGCGGGCGGTGACCTTCTGCCGCTCAAAGAGTTCCCCTAGCACATGATCAATTATCTCACTTCCATTGTTTACTAAGCTAGTGGAAAAGAATTTAAATGTCATTTTTTTGAGAGATATTGCATGTGTAATCACGAAACTGTTGTTTGTTGTTTGTGCATAATGAGGAAGCAAATTGTAGTTTGTGTTTTTGTACCCTTTTCAGCACCATAGAAAATAAATCAGTGTAAGATTGACACATACAAAACCAATACATGGCAGCTGTTTAGCTCCATTTATTTCATATTGTTACAGATTTATTGTAATTGATTTGACTGATTTCCATCAGTTCTTTAAACAACACTGTTAATGGAAGAGATTCCTCAGGAGTGCAAATATATCACATGGCTTCAATTTGGAAAGTGTTTTTCATTAGCATTGTTTTTGAGTCAAAACAGATAATTTGCTCAGGTGAAAATGTTTATGCAAATAATATTAATTTGGTAATGGCTCTTCTCATTACACAGATAACACAGGCACACAGAATAAATCTGTGATACGCAGTCATCATTCTTTGCTGTAAACAAATCTAAGTTGGAATAAAATGTTGAATGAACCTGGGGAAAAATGAGGAAAATGAACAAACGATGCAAAAAGCAAATGACATTGAGACCCCAGTTTAATATGTATGTATTTCAGTTTGATGGTTGATTTCATTAGCAGATCTCATTGTTATGCACTGTCTGTCCTCCTGCAGTAAAATGAATATTGTATTCACGTAGCTTGAATATTCAGGGGGAAATGTTTGGATTTGAGTGGCGTCCTTCAGAAAAGTGTTGCCTTCCTACTCCAGATTCTGATTATTAATTATATTGATATTTACACAACATATTGATCTTCATTCATTCCAAATGTTATTTTTAATATAGTTTTGTTTTATTTTGTGTCAAATTTGATTTGAAATATGTCCAATTTGTACAAATGTTTAATTAACATTAAATATAAATATCTGTTAATTTTATGGGTAACATGGTAGTAATCTGTCAATTAGGTCAATGGTATTTATTTTACAGCGGGGAAAAAAAAGCTGTAGCATTTTAGCCATACATAAAGGTTGGCCAGTCAGCTTCCTTTGGGCATTAGCCACTTACTTCTGTGCTCTTCTCTGCATTCAAATACTTAACATCATGTTCCACATTTTGGTGCTTGCTTAAGGTCTGCGTCTTTTACACTTGAGACTGTTGTAATGAATGGAGCTAGCCATAGAAGCAAGTTGTTTTTCTGTGTGTAAGGAGGATGATATTAAGCCATGCCATGCACCTTTCCTCCCCTCTTTCAGGCCTGGCTGCACATGGCTTTCAGAGGGCAGTACTTTTCAAGTTTCACTAACAGGAACTGTGTGAAAATGTTTCCATTAGTAAGGCTCTGTGTGGTGGTCTGTTTCATGCTATCCTCATGTAACTGCCCTGCAATGACAATATTAGAAAGGACAGATGCTGCTGCTCATTGGGCTTACAGGTGGTAACCTACTACATATTAGTTTACTGTCCTGAAGTCAGGGCTGTAGATATTTTTTAAATAAAAATGCCACAGGCAGATACATTAGATGCCTTTTGGGTTATAATAATATGGTGAAATGTTTCAACAAGATATGGCAGCAAACTGATGATAATTAGGCCTGTCACAATAATTACAATATCAACTTATCGAGGTCAGCAAAAGTTATTGAAGTCATCTCCATATATCATACGGTATTACCCGCTGTGTTTACATGCGTGTTTGTTGACACAAGAATGTCACCAACATTTTAGCCAGCATGATCCCAGAATAAACAGCAGGGTTTTCCCTACTGTTATAAGACTTGGGTGCAGCGCCTAACAGAAAAAACTCTGCTGAGTTTAATTTATTTAGGATATTTTAATATTCTTTCACATTCCAATTTCAATGTCTGAATATTCGTAAAAATTAAAAGTTCAGTGCTCTTTGAAAGGGTATTATGCTATATCAGTGGCATAAAATGGTCTTAAAATGACAATAATACAGTTTATCGCGATTATTTCTGGGACAATATATCGTCCAACAAAAGCAGTTATCATGACAAGCCTAATGATAATCTCTGTTGGTTTTTGGATTTTGGATATTTCTTCCTGTATTTTGTATCATTAGGTAACCTTAAAGGTCTGACACATTGTGACCAGAATGAGGTAAAAGTAACACACGTACATGGAGCCGTTGTGTCTGAAGCCTGTCATAATTTCAGACTTTGCAAGAATTTGATTAGATTAATTAGTGTTCCCGATGATACCCACTAGTCCTAAGTGCAATAATTGGTTGTACAATCAACCAAAATTGAGGTAGGTATAATTGATTCTGTGCATGTTTTTGAGATGCCATTCTCTCTGGTAATCAAATGTCAGCTTTCCCTAGAATCCTCCCTCCCTCCTTTCCTGCCTAAAATTAAAAAAACAGAAAGCAGTAGCAATACAGCTCCTAAACATTCTATATTTTTGACAATTTGCAATGTGGCTACTACACTCAACATACATCGTCACACTTTGTGCTGGTTTTTGTGCCACTGATGGTCATGGCATCCTGTTGTTAGGCTTAGAAAGCAGGTGGGGAACTGCATGGTTTTACTGTTATCTGTCAGGAATCTCTGAGTCTCTGTGTTGTTCCTTTATCTGCTCTGTGAATATGTGGAGTACCACAGGGGGTAATTCTTCACCCATTTCTGTTTTGTGTTTTTTTTTTTATGAACAGCTTTTATCATTGATACGCAACCAACACACATCTTGATGTCTTCTTCAATCCCAGTGACTCCGTTTGGCCTTTTCGACCAAATAGCCCCAGGAACTCACAGCCCCTTTTTGCACCATATCTGAAGAACCATAAAGATTAAGTAAATTCGATGATGCTGCTCCTTTTTAATCTATTATCAGTCTGGGACATGTTTTTTTTTGGCATGCAACAAAACATACACTGTTGTGTGATAATGATGTGTGCATTGATGTTGGGAAGGAGACATGCAGAGGTAGAAGGTGACATTGAGAAACAGCAGATGCCTGTCTCCAAAGTAGCTAATTTATCTCATTCTCTTTTAAGACTAGTCACGATTTTGGTTACAGAACTGTCAAAATCAAAGAAACTCCCACCCCTAGTCCTAATAGTGATGTTGTACTAACCACAGTTTTTATACATAGATTTGTGGTCTGTGCCATTTCAATCCAACTTCATAGCTCCTGTCAGAAAGCACTTGCTCAAGAGCAGGGACTTTTTGGGAGCAGGAACTATGGCCTACAAAGTACAACTGGAAATAGGTTTTGTGGTTGTTCCTAAGTTCCTGGAAAAGTTGATATATCATCTCATTTTTATTAACCTCTAGATTCAGAGAAGGGGCTGCTCCCTGCATTTGTTGTTTAAATACTGTATATGTGCCATTGGCTTCCCTTTCTCACAACATCTTCAGTACTTCTGTGGGGTTTTGTTTTGGCTCAAGTGCTACTTTTGCAGTTCACATTTGCATGTTGTCACCATTAGGGTTGCAGAGGGGTAGAAAGTTTCTGGTAAATTTACAGAAACTTTCCAGAAATTTTCCATGGGAAGTTAAGCTCAGGAATTTGGGGAATTTTGACTTTTTTTGCAAAAGAGTTGGGAATATATGGGAATTAACGTGAATATATGGGAATTAATGGGAATATTAATGTACCACTCTACCATTTGGTAGAGCAAATTTTGAGTTGTTTTTTGTATTCTGATGTATTTTGATGTGTTTATCATAAAGCGACGTCTCAACCGGGTGGTAGAGGCCTATATTTAAATAAAACTGGGGGTCTGTTAAAAAAAAAAAAACATTGTTCAATGAAAGAATCCATTAAAGTTCTTCTCACAAATAGATGGAGTCAAAAATGTCATTTTAAAAATGTGTCTTAGAAATGTTTGCATGCATATCTGCTTATGAGCATACAAAATGTTTATATTTATGTC
>JAOVVB010181573.1:0-11229 GCA_028570985.1 Heterobranchus longifilis | reverse complement strand
GCTCCGATTAGTCAGCAATTTTGGGTCTTCCGCATCAGCGCCCTCTGCATTTCTGCACTGTCATTGCAGCCAGGGAATGACTGTAACGGCACTGTAGTATAGTTGTGACATCACAAAGTCCTGACGGCTCGTTTTAAGGCACCGTTTCTGAATACGGGTGGTGTGCTTTTGTTTGTGGATTGAGTGTTTTGATACTTTAACAGTATTTATGTATATTTATAATCAAGAATGACATGAAAGTCTAATTTTTTCCCCATTATGGGACCTTTAAATGACAGTCACATTAAAATACGTACAGTAATCTACATACAAATCTACATACCAGCCGAGCCTCAGTTGTTTAAAAGGAGTTAAAGAATGGATGCCGCTGCTCTCCTCTCTGCTCCCTCTCAGCAGAGTGGGCACTTTACTGCCACAACTGCAATAGGTCACAGTGATCTTGCCTACTGTTTTGGAAAGCAGCAGGGGCACAAACTGTATTCTGTATACCATTTTTCTTAGGGCGGCACAATTAGAGCAGAGAAAAAGCAAATAAGCACTAACTGTCCAGAAGCTTTTTGGATGACAGCTACAATTACGCAGCATTTATAAAAAATATATCTCTCTTTTTTTTTTTTTTGCATTTGCAGCAACATCACGTGTGACAGCTTCATCAGCAAATCAGTGACAAAAAAACCCAACAAAAAACGATGACACAAACAGCCCAAAATAAAAGCCCTCTTCAGATTTAGTAAATAATTATCATAGAGGAGCAGGAGAATATTAAATGTCCTCAAGCCTAATGAAAAAATATAAGTCTTTTTCACAAATATCATAGAAAACTATTCAGTAAATTAAAAAAAAAAAAAAAGCGATATGTAATTACTGATATTATGCATGAGACACAAATATTGAGTTCATTGTTTATTGTTTGTACAGCGTCATGGTAACAGACAAAATAAGAAAAAGTTCCAGCACCGTCTGCAGCTGCTGTGCTGATGTCCACCATGCATGTGACCACAGTGTCTCACTTCTCTTTAGGTGCTGGATCTATATTTGACATGACATTAATATTTGATTATGCATGTCATTTGTTATTGGCCTTTTTGTACGTCATGTAGTGACCTCGTGTGGCCCGCCCAGTTTTTCGTTTGTTCCATTTCCTGTTTTGTCTTTTAACGTCTGGTTGTGTTGTTTTTTTCCCTCCTGTTTTTCCTTACTGTGCTGTGACTGGCTAGTACTAACCATGACCTCTTTGCTCTGACCCTAACCACGTCTGACCTTTGCACGGCGACGTGTCGAGTATTAGCCAATCACAGTAGAGTGGCACTACAGGGGTGGGAAAAAAAAAACGTCCAGTTGCTATTGCTGGACATAAAAAATACAAGCCAGAAGTCTAGATCCTGATTGGTTCACAGCCTATTGTACATTTATCACATTACAATGTTGAGGTCATATGCCCTGACAAAACCACATCCACCACAGATACTGTATTAGATTAAAAAGATGATCTTTGACACAAAGTTACATTCTGCGTTAACTAGCTTACAGTGCTTGGCAGTAGCTGGGTGTATAATTACATTATACACCCAGCTCTGATGCTCATCCATATGATGATGAGGTTATTGAGTTATTAACATTATTTGTATTCTTCACAAATGATTGCCTAACCAGCTGTATTTTAAAAAAATTACTTATCAACATGAATTTTCACCCAACTATGTAATATATGATTGTTACACAGTGATAAGCACATCATTGAAAACTGGACTGTGTGTAATAGAAACGTGCACTGTGCTTTGGATGAAGAAACATTGTATTAACAGAGCTTTTGAACGGCTGGTCACCGTGACTGTTATATCAGTGACATGACCAGCTGATCCTGCTGCTGCGTGGGAGGAGAGCTCATCTAATTAGTGATGTGAATAGCAGTTTGTTAGACTGCGGAAGAAGAAATTCTCTCGTTTTCATTGAGCTCTGGCAGACATTCAGGCTGTTCATTATATTATAAAACTGCTGAGATATATTTCATAAAATGTAGGTGCACAAAGCAGCACATTTTCCACTTCCGGTGTAGAAACAAAAAATATTGGGATATGATCAAAAGCAACACTAGTTTTTCTTGTTTGTATGCCAGTTCTGTTCTGAAGGAGAAGGAATGCTACGTTTTTCCTCCTGCTGATACACTATTCATGAAATGCACACGCTGTGCTGTATTACACAAATTGAAACCAGTAATAGACGGTCACAAATGATGTGCTACCACTTTGATCAAAAATGAGCAGCAAACGTGTATTCAGGGCTTGTGCAACACATAAATGTCAGCAAACAACAAAATCCATTAATATTGGAATATTGGAAATGTGACAGGCGACTTTGACACATTCAGTGGACATCTGGCGTAAAAGAAGGTGTAGAAGGTAAAAAGGTGTAGAGGAGAAAGGAAGTCAATATGTAGCCACTCTATGGCCTGTTTGTATTTCTTTAACCCTCTGGGGTCTATAGCCCCGTTTTTAAGGGCGGTGGGAGAGGGTGGGGGGGGTGTTTAAGGGGAGATAGCAGGTCAACAGTAGACGTGATGTACATCATCTGAAAGCTGAAAACCTGAAGATTAATTGAGATGCAGCTCAGTACTTCAGCACTGTGTGTCAAGGTTTTCTAGTCATAAATCTGTGTTTTGATCAATTGTGTTTTGATGAGGCGCCTACATATTACATTTTGCAGGTTTAGAGTGCATAAGTGCTTCGAACATTATGATTGAAGTATATAATGACAATGGCCATGTTCTATTATGTCTCATAAGTTGTTGCAGCAATTTTAGGGTTGATACCATTTGTTACACAGATTTGGTGCACAATTTAATCATTTTTGACCACTCAAGAATGGATAAAAATGGTCAAAAATTCCTCCAAAATACCACATTAAGACACCCAGACATAGAGGAACACCATAGAAAAAAATCACGCTGTGATTTGGTACCAAACTCTTTTGACATTTGGAGATTTCTGTAAGAATTGCATTATTCTGCGATTGGATGGCGAGCAAACTCCCTAATTGTGAATATACCTAGAAAAGCATCATTCATCCTTTGAATGTCCAAGGTCTCTAGTTTGTGTTTGTAAAGTTTCATGAGGCTGTGATTATCCTAGAAGTCACAAAAGCTCATTTTATACAGTGATGGCAAGTTTCAAAAAATGGTCTCACTACAATGAAATGGCTGCTATGAGGACTAACATCATCACACATGAACACAATAGGTCTCATTGAATCCACAAAATTGGGTACCTATAGAACCCATTTTCATTAAAATATCTTGAGGTCAGAGGTCATGGGACCCTTTTGAGCCATGCCAAAATGTAGCCTAACTTTGCAGCTGTATTTAGCCCCCTGTGATATCAATACTCTTCAAAACCCACCCTGCTACAGCCGCTGAAAGAAAATATGTTGGCCGTGATTTCCAGCGACAGTGCAGCCTATGAAGACTTAAGACATGTGGGATATGCCAGTACTATTCAGGTTTAAGAAGCATTCTTTGGGCATGTATACAGAGCATTAAGAATATGCCTCTCAATTGGGGTTTTTACAGCAGTTTGCAACAGTTTACGGCCAGTTTACAGCCTTGCCTGTTCATGACTTATGGTCACAGCTCTGTGCGTTGCTATGGTGGTTTCAAGACAGGTCAGGTGGGTGGTGCAGATCCACTGAGGACAGTCTGCCAGTCGGGAGCAGGGTCCCGTCCCTCCCTGCAGGGAGCGAGGTCCGGTCCGGGGTGCTGTCACAGCCGGAGCCACCTTGACATGAAACATTATGAAAAGTGGATATCAACAGGTTTTTGGATATGTGCAAATATCACAACGCCAACCTTTTCAAGAAGGTCTGCGTTGTCTGCCACCGCCGGGGAAAACGACGGCTGCATGTAAACAGGAATATTTGTGGAATATTCACTTTCATTAGCCATGTAAACAGTTTACTAGGAATATTGTCTTTTTCGGAATAAGGGCAAAAACTAATATTGTGTGCATGTAAACGTAGTCACTGTTCCTTAATTGTTGAGTGTTTTGTGTATATGTGTGGTAATATAACACATTTTCCTTATTGTCAACAAATCCCATGAAAAGACCAATAATATTGTCTGTGTATCCAAAACCTGACAGCGTATTCCTCTGCGCCAAAGAGCTTCACTGTTGTCAAAAAACTATTAACAGGACTAAAGGGCTGTCCACACCAAGAACAAAAACTATAACGATAACTATAAAAACGACATGTGCATCCAGACTGATGAACAATAACGTTCTGTAAACACCAGCTGTGTCGCAGCCCTGTAAGTCCCTCGTCTTCTACATTATCAGTTTAGTGTTTCCTAAATACCATCAATTAGCTTACATAAAAGAGGTAGTCAGAAACAGCAGAAGCAACATTTATAAAATATATTCTCGTTAATAATAATAAGAAAACAGTTAAAAAGTAGCTGCTGCTGTGCGTCTCAGCACCACGGCGGCGAGGTAAACTCAGACGGATCTGAAAGTGATCCCAGTGATATAATACACCAGTCACTGATGTTATATTTGTGGTGTGGTGAGTTAGTACGATGTTTAAAACAATATATACTGCCATGAGCGTCCGTGACGTGTAGGGCGACCTCGTGCGTTCAATAGTCCCACGTGTTTATAACTGTGTTTATATTTTGACGTGTAGGACTATCCACTGCGTTCAATAGTGACGCCAGGGGTCCTGATAATTCGGGGTGGGGGAAAAAAATTTATTCACCTAGGTATCGCAATTCATTTCAGTCAATGTGGAGGCAGGAGGAAGTGACCTCTTTTATTGTTGTAATGTACGAGTACTGTGATGTCAAGAAAAACACGGCCAAATCGAGAAAGCAGGAAATAGCCGATGCATTTGAGTTGAGGACACAAAATCAAGCATTTTTACTGGATCAATTTAGAGATTTTCCAAAGTACATGAAGTATATGATTCAACATTTTCCCATGGTCTAGTGTTAAAAAAGTAAACAAGAATTGCAATAAATCATAATATCGAATCGCAATACTTGTAGAATCGCAATACATATCGAATCGGCAAACAAGTGTCACGATATCGAATCAGGAGAAAAGCACATCGTCCCAGCCCGACTGACAATGCGTGCATATGTGATGAGTTGGGAATGAGAACAGGTTGGTATTTTGTCTATTTTAGAAATGAAACTCTATATTTGTGAGCTAAAAGAAGTATTTCCAATGAGCTGAGAGAGGTTAGAGAAGTCAGACAGTACTGAGAGACTAATAGAGAGAATATTGTCAGGAAATGTTTAGATGAAATTGTTTTTGAAAATTCATTGATGCCATTTCCAGATGATGTAAATGAATCTTTTACATTACAGCCAGATCTAATTCCCATTGACTGTGTCATTGATCGTCTTTTCTTGAGCGACATTTCCCCGTTCCATTAAACGAGACCCCGGGCAGAATTCCCTCACCGCCTATTAGCAGGATTTCATGTAAAGGTGAAGGCCATTTCCTTCCACACCGGGATCAATATGTCAGCTCCTCAACGTGTCGGTGGATCGCCTCAGTAACCCAGCAGATCATTAAAAAGCAGAGAATATGAGCCGCAGCAGCACAGACAACTGCTATTCATTCTTTGCCAAAGAATATTTAGAAACCAGAAACAGGTCACAGTTAATATTGCCAACTGCAGATAATGACATTAAAAAAAAATCAGGAGTTGATACGGTTAGTCAGCTCAGCATCCAGTGTGAGAAATGGGAGGACTGTGGATTTTGTCGCCCATCATTTACATGGATGCACATTAGGAAAGGATCTCTTAATGGCCAGTACGAGCAGGAGGAATAATTACCCATGTTTTAATGTGCATTATGTGCATGTGAGGATTGTTTTAAGACAGACTAGAACATATCTTTTAACAAAAGCATACCTCAGGTCTTTAATAAAAGACCCATGATAATATTTGTTTTTAACAATTTCTGGTATCAAAAATGTGTAAAATAGTATTTTGAAATAATAACTGATGTGGGTGGGAAGCAAAATGATGTTTTTGGGGGTGTTTATTATTGTTAATATATTCAGAAGATTATGAGAAAATAACCTTTGCCTCCTAAATATTGGATTTTTGCCTTTGCTTTTCATGTTGTGATTCATACCTATTAACGCGCAGAATTGTGAGACCTGAAGTCCAGGTTTAAAAGACACAGAAACACGCTCTGGGTAGGCGGGGGATCACACACAGGATACCAACTCATTTTGTTGCCTAAACCTACCTAATTAGTCCCGTTTCACAAAGTTAATCGCAACGTTGATGACGTGTGTGTCACATGACCGGCACATATATTTAAAACGGAACACGCATTATATCTACAAACTGAAAAATATATTAAAATGATCGAGGTGGGATTTTTGGGAGGATCTGTACCAAACAATGATTTTTTTTCTTAAGTTTGTAGAATACGACTTGTAGGCCGGGACGTCTCTGCAGCACCACAATACTTCATTCAGAACGGTATTTCACACTGATTTTGCCTTTAACAAATATTGCACCTCCTGCGATGTGGATATTTCATGAGTCCATATTGCGATTTCGATAAAATTTCTTTTTAATTAATTGTGCAGCCCTACCCATGCAGAAAAGAGTGAACTGTTCTCATTGGACCAACCTGTTTAAATAAAGGTTGAATGAATGAATTAATAATTTTAAAGATCCCCTCCAGACATGTTTTAGGACATGCAAAAATACTCTGTAATTTGTTACTGATATTGTTTTTCCACTAAGAAGTTAAATTACCTTGTTAAAATTCTTTAGAGCATTCCATAAAGCAAGTTTACAAATTAAGCCAGGCTTATTAGCATTACTATTATTAAGTCGGACTCTGTTGATTCAGTTCCATAAAGCAAATTCAACTAGTTTCCCAGCATAAGTCGCCATAATAACTGAGCTTGAACTATGTTGAATTTGCATAATGGAAAATAAGAAAAAAGTGTTGCACACTCTGGACCATATGCATTTGTGTTATTTATTAGACAAGGTTTCGGCCCTCAGGCCTTCTTCAAAGTCACATAAAGGATTTGCATTATGGAACAGAATTAAGTGAAAATAAGTTAGACTAACTAAAGTAAAGCCTGACTTATTTGGTAAACTCTCTTTATGGAACGGGCCCCTGAGTCTCCTTTGAATGTTTGTGATAAACTGAAGGATGAAATGTCCCTTTATGTGTTGAGAAACTTCTACTTCTTAAGCTCAATAAACCTTTTTAAAAAGCCTCTTGGTCACAAAGCTGAAAACAGGGCTGTTTTTTTCTGACACCATGAAAAGTTTTTAAACTCTTTAGAGATACATGGTTCTCACAAACTGTAGATTAAACAACAGTATATAAAGGAGTTAAAATTAGCACAAACTTAAACATCTACAGCAGTAAAAAGCAACATACATAATGCATGCAGTAATATTAATCCAGAAACATCATGTATAATAGTAAAACACTGACAGGGAACATTTGCACATGCATCATGAGTACTTTTACTTTTCATAGTCCAAGTACAATTTGCTGATAAAACTTACATAGGCCTACTTTTAATTAAGCAAGGTTTTGAATGCAGGTATTTTACTTGTTGTGTAGTATGGTCATTTTCACATAAATGATCTGAATACTTCTTCCACCACTGGATAAAAGTGACCTGCAATTAAGTTTTATGTTTTGTTCATCAATTTAGAGTAGTGGCTTAATCACGTTTTTCTAAATTAACTACCTAGACAAAGACCTAATGTTTCCACAAACAATGAGTTTGGGTTTTAATGGTGAATCCCCACTGAATTACACTGAACTATTTACGCTCCTGAAACCACGTGGAGCCACTCAGCGCAAACACAAGGCTAGCTTAGCATGTACAGCTAACGACATTAGCATGTGCTGTTCGCTAAATGCAGAATAACAAAAGTCATTTCAGTCGTGATACTCACATGTGGATGCTGTTTTCTGAGATTCTCTGTTGATGAAAACACTTCCAACTTTTACTATGTTTCTTCTCAGACGGTGGAGATAATACTGACCTGTTTGGACAGCAGCTTTATCTTAAAAAACACAAGACGGCTTGCATAAAATAATTCAAAAATCAAAGTCAGAGAAAAATAATGCGCAAAAAAAAAAAGTGCTCCCCTCGTGGAGTGAAACGTTAGAGATTTGATGAGCAGCATGTTGAAAGTCCTGCCAGGTGTTTCTTCTTCTTCTTTTGGAGTTTATTGGCGGTTATAGGTGCACTACCACCACCTGCTGGCCTGGAGGGTGGAGCAGCAGACTGGCAGGAAAACAAAACTAAAGTCTATCTGTTATTCCTGTTAATTTTATGTAATTAATTAGAATATGTGTACTTTCCTTGGTGTCTTTCCTAGCAGATTCCCCAGTGTAATCTTGCATTTTCTGCATAGTCCTTAATTAATTCCCTTCTTTGTCCATCATACGTGTTACAATCAGTACCTACATGTTTGACAGTTTACTGCAGTGTGTGCATAGTCCAGTAGGGTGCTTATCTGCTGAAAACCATCACTGATCTGCTGTTTTTACTCACCTTAGGCATCTTCTTCTTTGTTTTGTTTTTTGGCCTCCTTCTGGATTTAATCGGCCATTGTTTCCAAATCCATTACAGCCTTGTAATTAGTTTTCAAAAACCCAAACACCCATTTTCTCCCCTCGGAGCCTCTGTAGCTCTGCAGTCGTAGCCCTTCTTTCCTCTACATACTTCCTGAAATCAGGACGTGCTCCATGTCTCCTTTTCTTGACACTGATCGACCAGCTGAATGTTTCTCAATGACAAAAACTTTACTGTTCAAGTTGCTGTAACTAATTCTTAATCATAATTACTTGCTCTTTTCTGTTGGTTCCACTATTTATTACTCCTCTTTATTTTGTATTTCATGTGCAGTAAGTGTCTTTCTTTTGTCGCACTGTCCCAATACTGTTTGATTATTTCCCTTTTCCCCTCCGATATTGAACGTTTATTATTAATTTGCACATATTCTCTCCTGGCCGTCTCCATTGCTAACTTGTTTCATATTCCATTTCTCATTTATTTATTTTTTTAAGATTTTGTCTGATTTTATCAACCTATATACCCTTCCCACACCAACAAGACAAAGACCCACAATCTTGACAACAAAGCAAAACCAGACAGTAAGAAATTAAATAAAATAAACATTAAAATAAAAAAAATAAAACATTTTTTAACCCAGGATTCCTGGTTGTGCTGGTACCCACATGCATGTCTTTCCCCTGACTGGCTCCATTGAATTAGTAAACAATAGTTCATATACTTTGTCATTTTTTTATTATCAATTGTTTATTTAGATAATGCAAACCAAAATTGTAGATCACCAAGCACATAGGAAACTCCACTTAGGGAGGAGGAGTTAGAACAGCAGAAATAAGAGAAGATAAATAAAAAAAATAAAATAAAAAATACAGAATATGAAAGAGAAAAAAGGAAAAGAACAAAATAAACAATGCAATACTGGGTCTTGATGATTTCACTGCAGATGATGTGACTCCTGCAGGTCTTAGTAGATTTTAAATGTCCCATGATTTGACTATATATGTGGCACACGGGATCCTACTCTGTGCACGTGGTGTTTCCTCACTGGGGAGTTATTTTAACGGTACACACATATATGCATCTCAATGAGCTCATAGTGTCGGCTGTTCTGCACAGATGTTCTGTGCATCTGTCAGGTGAAGATAAAATATCTGGTATATTTCAGTGCAGCCACCGTGAGCGTGCTGCACATATGTACAATGTCATGCCATCTGTAGACATGTTACACATCATGAATATTCATACCGTTTTCACAAAATCCAGTCATTTACATAATCTGCATACTGGGGTGTTTTCAGAATGGTTACTACATAATTTCACACTGATTTAATATGTTTTTTTTGTTGTTGTTTTTTTTAACATATGCATGTGAACATATACACGCTGCTTTAGAGTGAATGTAATTTAACAACAAGATAAAAACAGCAGTTTCTCCATATTTCCACAAACTCTTATATTATATTTACTGAATATTACCACACAATTTATTGGTATCATTTTGTAAGACAGAAGCATTTTCAGCCACATATTTAAGACATGTGCTTAATAAAGATATATTTTATTTATTTACTTTTTTACTGGTATTCACATATGTCAGATTCTACACTTTTAGGGACATGGACATGAGATGTTGTGTATCGTGTTGCTTTGTGTGAAAACAGATATTACACTCTTTATTTTACAATAAAATATACATAAATTACATGGATTATTTTGCTTTATAGCACTTGTTAAATCTCACCCTGTCCAAAAATACATTTTTGATGTTCTTACATCTGCTGTTTTTGCTCGACCTCAGTACTTTAATATACGTCTTAATGTCTCTCAGATAGTTTGATGTATGAGTTTTATTGAACACAACAGGTGCCGCTTGTAAACAAGATGTTGATTTAAAAGACTTTTGGCGGTTGGTAACAGCACCATCTGCTGTGGACTGTTTGTCACTCCCACACAGATCTGGAGGCTGGAAGGAAGAATTCACAATCTGCCGTGTCGACACACTGCACAAACCTCCAGGGTTTCAGTTTGGCTTTTTATATTCTGTCTGGTCAATACTCAAAAGATGGAAATCAAAAGATGGAGACATGCAGAGCAAATACATATATATATACTGTACAGTGTTGTGCAAGACAAAAGAAAAAATAAAAGGCATCAGGTGGTAGCATTTGTTTTATACAGAAAGAGGTATATGTTGCATAGTAAAGGAAAAACATTTACAGAGTTCAGGTGATACACATATAAAAATGTTAATTCATTAGTACTGCTAGCAGAGGTTTAGCTCAGTCCTGAGGTACAGTATGTCACAAATCCTAGTACAGGAGCGATCACTACAGCATGATGTGGACATCCTGTCGTGTGTCGGCTACAACACTGGTACACTTTAGTTTCTAAGATCATTTTATGTAAATGTCCTATTTATTTAACACTAGAAGTGCCTGAAGTTCATACTAGAATTGTCATTTTGACCTCCAGATTCCAAATACTATAATCTCTCATGATAAATAATATAATATAAAATGATAAATACCCAATTGAGAGATTAGTGTATTTATTGTGTTAGGATATCTTTTAAAAAACAAAATGTAGGCTACATTTTAACAAGTTTAATTATACATTTGGGTAGTTATACATTTATCAATATAAATTCTGTGCG